>OX371224.1:179347629-179532797 GCA_947310385.1 Nephrotoma appendiculata | reverse complement strand
GGACCGCAACTACAAAATCCGGTTATATTGAGTGGTTTGAACCTTACCAAGGCTCAACTACTTCTTTGCCGGAGAAATACAAACATTTAGGTTTAGGGGCCAGTGTTGTTTTACAGGCTGCAGAAGTACTTCAAAATAATATGAATTTGAGCTATCACTTATATTTTGATAACTTTTTTACGTCACTTAAAATATTGGAAGAGCTACGATGTAAAGGATTGAAAGGCACCGGTACCATAAGAGAAAATCGTATTGGGAAAAGTTGCAATATACTGGATTCGAAAAACATTAAAAAAATGGAGAGGGGATCATATGATTATGCAACGACACGTGGTAATGAAATAGTGGTTTGCAAATGGCATGATAATAATGTTGTGACGATGGCATCTATTAGTCGCACTGTAATGCCAACCCAAACGGTGGCCAGACTTTCGCGAAAACAAAACAAAAGAATTAATGTGGATCAACCAAAATTATTTAAGATGTATAACGAGCATATGGGCGGTGTAGACCGAGCTGACCAAAATATTAGTTTATACCGGGTGTCCATACGTGGTAAAAAGTGGTATTTTCCGTTGATGTCATTGCATTGACATGGTGGAACAGAATTCCTGGCAGTTGTATAGAGTAAATGGTGGTAAACTGGACCATCTGACCTTTAGACGTGAATTGACTCTTGGAATTCTAGAGTCATTCAGAAAAAATCCGTTTAATACCAGGGGACCCAAACCAGCATCGAATCTACATGCATACTCAAGATTTGATAATACCGGCCATTTGATAAATTATCAAGACAAACAAACCCGATGTATACATTGTCATAATAAATGTAATTTTATGTGCCTAAAATGTCAAGTAGCCCTACACCCAAAAAACTGCTTTCTGGAATATCATACTAGTTAATTGATTATTATAATACTTTCTCTCGAGAAAATGAATTTACAATTGATTTATTTTTTATTTTAATAAACTTTGAAAAATATTATTTGTTGCTGTTTATAATGCCCCACTGTCCAAGGACACCACCTCCCGCCTAAACGAAGCACTTCCAGCAATTAAGTAAAAAATATTATGTTTTCTCTTATCATTTTTTCTTCGAATATATATTTCAAACCCAATTTTAGGAAAAAAATAGTTTTGGCTTTATCCGGGTTAACACTACATCCTAGAGTTTTCGCAATATAGCCACTACTATTATCGAATAGTAAACATTCGAGCATATTCAAATTTTTATAGCCCGTACATATAAAAAGGGTTGGGCTCCTCTGAAAAATGTTTATCGGAAATATTAGCAAATTTAAATACATAAATACATACATAGTTAGAAAAATGCACCGCTGAGCGATACAGTATGGAGCAATATCGAAGCTTGTATTGTGTACAAACTTCCTCAAACAGTGGCTACGTCGATCACGTACGGCTATAGATCCGATTTACGTAGAACTAGCTACGCATGGAACTGACATGAAAGAGAACCCTGAATTCTGCATTCTGTCAAGGAATCATAGTTGCGTTCAATTTCATTACGGATCAAAATAAGATGATGAAAAAAGTCATTTCCATCTTGCAATGAGAAAATGCTAATCATATCATAATGGTGGCAATGGGGAGTTCACGATTGCTTGCCCTTATCATTACCAACTCAAAACATAAAGAACCGTTTCAAGCCTAGGAAATTCTTATGAGATCCAAATGTTTATTTAACTTAACCTAAGATGTTGGAACTTGGCCATTTCCTCAAGTTTGAACATACGGCTGGTGGTGGTCACTTGTTTAGCAGATACTTAATCACGTACCATCTCAAAACACCATTCGCTATTTCCGACCCACGAAGGTTTTGGAAGCCGTAGACGATTTTCATATAAATTTATATGGGGCCATATCAAAGCTGGGAGATTGTACCAACCCTAATATACGGCTGGCACTGTGGAGCTCATTATAAGTTACCCTTAACATTTTAAACTTTAATATGGCGTATTATTATTTCGAACATAAAATATACAGAATTACTACTTTCAAAACACAAAACATTATTTCTAAGTAATTGTTTTGCATGAACAACAAATAAAGGAAAAAAAACTGAGATGAGATATTTTGTTGTTGTGTTTATAATTTAAATCGTCTTATAGAGGTATAAAATGAAAAAACTGGGATGGAATATAATACAGTATTAACCCAATTTACCGAAAGGCACATACAATTTTGCTTTCGTAAATTCGGACATTAGCTAAACCGGATATTTTTTAAAAAAGGTTTTTGAATCTTAAATTTTTAGGAATTATCTAAGTAATATCTATCATTACTTTCGAATTTATTAAAATAAAACTAATAATTTAAAAGTACATAATTAAAAATTATAGGTGTATGATTTAATTTTTACAGATTTTTCAGCAAATGTAAAGGGTTTCAACTGAGAATTTCATAATCTCTTTGTTTCTGAAATCATAAAAGCAGCTTCTCAAGATTCGTCGAAGTTCTCTGAACCCACTCCCATGCAGACTTTAGCTGGCGGGCGAATGGCTGCTCAGAGGAATTTTCTTTGGTAATTAACCTGTAAGGTTCCGTTACATCCAATCAGCCCAGTCTCAACAAACATATGTAAGTGTTTTACCATATATTTTCATCGAAAAAATAATGCTGTTGTCCACAGTACCACATAAATGATACAACTCTATACAAAAGACTAATCAGCTTTTGAAGTGTTCATTTTTTTGAAACATCTTTTTGGATGAAATCGATTCACCGACATTTTACTTGGCCTATTGGAATAAAAGCACCGAACTTAACAAAGTCTGCGTTTCTCCATGTAAATAAACATAGGACAAATTATGGCTACCACGAACCGGTGAACATGATGTGCACGAGTTTTAACAAAATTGTCCATCTTTTTGACTTTTGCTTAAGTAAAAACGGGTTTAAAAGTAAATTGAAACAATTTTATGAGTCGACTATTTAATTATTTTTTAACAAGAAACAATCTCTGAATTTAACATTTTGTATGTTCTCAAGTCAAATTTGTTGTAGACTTGTAGAAAAATCTAGATGGCTCTACGTATACACACAAATGTGAACAAAGCTCTTTTACTTAAAATAAGAATACGATTATGTCAAAACCTTTAAGCTTTTGTACACATACGAGTACTACTCCATAAAATCATAATTCAAATTACATAGAAATTTATATAAATAAACACAAATTATAATTTATAGATATGACAGAGAATGTTCTTAAATTGATAAGACAAACAAATACGTTTCCCAGACTCACATAAATATACGAACGAAATCTCTTATTTTTTATTTTTTCATTACATGAATAATTTTAAGTCACACACGTATGTACGTAATATGGGTACATATACATACGACGAGTATGGAAAAAATCCGTATATTTTTCCTGTTGACTGACTGAAGAAGAAAAATCTGATTAATGATTTTGTAAATAAATTGTATCGTATATTAGGAACAATTTATTTAAATAAAATAAAACATTTTTTTTTTGTTGTGTCGTTGTGTGTTATCATTTGGAACATAATAATGCGACATACACACACCACACGTATGTTTATATATCAAAAACTTCAGAACTCTGATTTATGTATATTATACGTAAATAGGATATGAAAACTCGATGATGCTGGGACTACCCTCATGTTCAACATTTTTTTGTGCCAGCATATATTTGTTTTAATTATTACTGTTATAATTATTAAAGACTTTATTATTTCAATTATTTTCCGTAATATTCACACATATGTTTACACACTCTCGTGATAAGAAGAATACAATAAAGAAAATTCCTTGGGTAAGGTAAGACGAGAAACGTACGAAAAATAAAAAGGAAACCCTTTTTGGGTTTTTCTACCATATATAATCTACAGTAGTTAAGTAAAAAATTCATACGTCAGCTGTGTACTCGTTCCAAATACCAGGTAAATTTTAACCAACTGTATATAAAGACAAGAAATATTGTATCTTACATGTTTACTAATTATATGTGATATTATTTTAACATTAACATTAAAAAGTTAATGATTATATTATTCCGTAGACCCTGCCATGTGTGTATATCAAACACAAACACAAAAGGGGGGAAGTTTTGGTTTGGGTGGATTTCTTCATTATTCATTTTGAGGTTGCTTGTAATTATTTCATATTTTAACTGTGTTTTTGATTAATATTTTATGTAAAACCAATGGAATAACAAACATCTTCATCTCTAATAATAAACTTAATTAGTTAATAAAAATACATTAAGCGAACGAATAAAAATATTTTTGTTTCTTTGTGATGTTGGATTGGGGCTGGATTTTTTATTTTCTTCATTTTAATTACATTAAATAAATATTCTGATATAATTAAAATGCTTACAAGTAAATCGGGAAGGATCAAAGGATTTTTACGTGCTTACTCGTCAATTATCGTATTAACCGTCTTATAGAGGTTTTTAGATTTAATGCAAATTATTTCTTGTTTAATGAAATACGAACACGAGAAGATACAATTCCGTATAGTTGGCAAAAATTATTTGTTTGAATATAGGGTGGTACATTTAATATCACAGACAAATTTTGCAAGCAGAATTTTTTTGATTGGAATGTATAGCTAAAGGTTCAATGTCAAAGACACCACACCGATCCGTTTAATTATTCTGTCAAAATAGAAAATGTCACATTACATACAGGTAAACACAATGGTGCAGAACGGTACGTGCGGAAGAGATAGACCAACTTTCTACTTTTTCGTGTAACATAACCTAAAACATTTTTTGCCAGGCATACAACTTATTTATCTTATTTTAACTTATTTAACTTATTATCAGTTTGGGAATTGTATCTTATGTTGCAATTCCGGGATGATTGTATCGAACCAAGAATGTAAGTATTATTAAATACAAACACCTTAAGCTTTAAATATTTTAAATTACTGTTTCTACAATTTATTTTAGAATGGTACAAAATACGGACTTCGAAGATTCCAGCAGTAGTTTGCATGTTGAGGAAGTTGATAATGAAAGTGTTGGAGAAAAAATGAAGAAAAAGAGGGCAGTTGTTTTCTGAAGTGTATTGTATTTTCAATGAAAAAATTATCTGACTACGAGAAAATGAATTATAAGATACTAATGCTTCAGAAAGCTAATGAAGCAATAAGTAATTCTACAATTTATGTTGAATACAACATTAAAAGTTTTCGTATTCATAAAAAAATACTTCGCTACAAAAATACTCCGTCATCTGCGTTATCATATCTATAGCAGCGCGAGTAACGTTTTGCAGTTGTGGATTATAGATTTTAATAAAACGTTTTAATTTAATTTTGGGTAGTTTTTATTTAATGTCTTGTAGCACACGGAAGGCCTCCATTTTGTTAACCTAACGCAGCTAACAGAATATCGATTCTACACTATCAACCGATCGCGGTTCGGTTTGCCGACTGCTCAGCCTGGGGTGGGAACCGCATAATACCAGACACGTTTAGCAACCAACTCACAAATACTTTAGAAAACCATACTTACGACATCAATCTAAGTTCCCATACTTTTTTTTGAACTATTTCATGTCTCAAATTATCGCCATATTGAGTTAAAGACAAAATGCACAAATTATCATTTTTACAAACTCAAATTATAAAGAATTTTATTTTAGGCAAAATTTAAAAAAAAAAACGAAAATCTCAACTTAAAACGTGCAAAAGTAAATTAACAAATCGTCGGTTTTCTGCAATAGTGACACAACTCAAAATTCACTCATATCTAAGATATTCGAATCAAACGATACCCAATAATTCATATTTTTATTATTTAGGATCAAAACATATACTCTTATGTAGTTATTTCGAGCAAGTTAGTTAAAATTCCATATAAAAATGACTCAATTCGCGAAAGCAATTAACAGTTTACGATATTGGAACCTATCCTAAAAAAATTTGCAAATTATTAAAGAATTATAAAAATTAAGATCCGATTGAAGATGTAAGAAAAGAAAATTAATTATTTTATTAATCAGAATATATTTTTATTTACTTTTGAAAAACGCCCTTTTTACAAACAATTTTGAGTGATTTTTTCAAATCGCTCTACAGAAAAATTAAAAATTTTGAGTTGTGTCACTATTGCAGAAAACCGACGAAATGTTCTTATTCTATGTAATAAATACCGAAAACTATTCAACTTTACGCATGCGCATTAAGACTAAGCAAATTATTTAGATACATTGACAAAATTTACTAAATCTAATTTAATATAAAAATAAGTAAACGACGACTTACAATACATTAATTGTTCATTGGCTTCCACAGTGTTGATCCGAAAAATTGATGAATGAATATAAAGTTGATAAAGTCCATCTTTATTTTTGATTGTTCTCGTTCTATTCCAATAAAATGGTTATCGTTGATCTGCTAATGTGTGCGTGGGTTGCATTTTATAATTAGATATTACAATTTTCATAATTTAGGTTACAGAGCTCTCACAATAGAAAAACCTTTACTTTTGCCTTACAAGTTTGTTTGAAAATAAAACTTGAAAAAAAAAATCGTTTTTACCTTAAGGAAAAAGTTAGCAAACTCTAAACTTTTGCCTTAAGAAAAGACTAATGAAGTTAGCTAAATTTCAAAATCAGGGTTTTGTTGTCATTTTCCAACCAAAACATGTTAAAATGCAAATAAGTTCTAATTTATCGGTTTAATATATCTTAACATTATAATTAATAATATAAAATACAATTTTAAAAATATTATTAGTATGAAGATAAATAAAACTAAGTTGGTTTCAATTAATTTTTTTTCTCAATGTGTGAGATACTCTTAAGGTAAAAGTTTAAGGCAAAAGGTAAAGGCAATTTTTTTTTCTCTGTTACTTGAATTATGATTTTATTTTTGGTATTTTATTTTAAAGTAATTTTTCCAGGATTCAATTATTTTTAAACGTATTATTAACAGTTCATATTAATTGATTAGATTTAATTAATAAGTTTTTATTTTTAAGTTCTAATTAATTCCCATCGACACATACACACACATTCCACTCGAAGTTATTTTTGAATAATTTATTATTGTAACATTGGTTCATCAATAATTTTATTTTATTTTATTTAGTTTTTTTATTAGCATAACTTAAACACCAAACATAGTTTGCTTAACTTATTTTGAGAAAAAGTTTACTCTTGCTAGTTTTAATCGAATCTTTAGCTTATTCGTAAATTTGAGGAGGTATGAATCTCGGTCTTCACTTCCCGCCCCTTCCCATTTTTTCTATTAGCCCCAGTTCATCGTTCCCCTAAACCCGCCTATCTTATACCCTTCCCTTCCACAGCCATTCACCTTTCCCAACCTTTTTAATTTATGATTTGCAGTAGAATATTATCGACGGACCAACAAGTAACTTGTCTGTAACTTTTAAAGGAAACTGTTTTAAATCATCTAGTACCTCCCAATCATTGTTAGGCCTTTTAACGACAGCCGTGTAATGTTTTCCCAAATAACTGTAATTTATTAATCCCTTCAAGTAAAAAACTTTCATTATTCAATTTAATCTTTCCTTGAATCTCGCCAATTGTGATGTTATAATTTTCATTATTATAGGATTGAACGTCAGCAACGGCAATTCCATAGTTGCTAATAATATTGTTTACTTTTAAAATACTACCACAACTTGAACAAGTTAAGCTACCAAAAGAAATAGAACCCTCGACATTACGGAGAGTGTTTTCATTTACTGCAAATATATCAAATGGTAGGTAACAGCTCAACGAATTTCTAACGCAAACTACGCCTTCATCGTCACATTTTTGATACACTACGGTTGGCTGGGGTATCATTTTATTATTTAAATATGTAATTTGACACTCTGCATTTAGTTCGGTTCATTTCAGTTTTCTGTTTTAACAAAGATAAACATATAAAGATGAGTAATTATCATGGCACGCCGATGCGCACTAAATAAAATCGATACATTTGTAGGGGAAAAAGTGTTTATCCAAAATGAAAAGTGCAACTATCATTTTACGTTGCTCTCTTTCTTCCGTCCAGTATTTTCATATGATCGAGTAAAATTTCATAACAAAAAATATTTTATTTGTTTGTACAGTATAAAACACAAATTATTCTTCAAAATTTGCTTTTCATTATGCTATGAAACTAGTGTATGGCGTTTAAACTGTAAGCGAAACAAAACAAACAAAAACGAACGAAAACAATAAACAAATCTAATCCATTTATTATTTTCGTTTGAAAATATCTCCCTCTACGCATCATTTATATTTAATAAAACAGAATTAAATGAAAACTCAAAATGCACATAATATATTATTATGTATATATATAGATATCCTCGTATATGCATACTATTTAAAATATGTAATGTGTGTACACGATCGAGAATTCCTTCTCCTTTTAGATGTATCAAAATTAAACACGTGGCATGAAAAGAAAGATGATTGTATGCGTGTATGTTAGCTACATTGAATATTTTTATTTTGGTGTGGTAAATGAAATGTCAACCAAAAAATGGGAAAAAAAAATATTTGGAGAATTTTGATACGGAAAAAATCAAAAACTGCAATGAAAATGAAATAATGTATGTTCACATTATAAATACATATCATATTTGTGTTTTGTATTATTATGTATATTTCTATATACTGATTCGTCCAAATAAAATACATTAAAGAGTTTTTCTATGTGTATACTATACGGATGATAATGACGAATTCATTAATATTAAAATATCTAGTAATTTTAGAAATTACTATTTTTTGGAGAAAATGAATGAAATCAGCTTACAAGGGAAAAATAGCATTTGGGAAATATGTGTACTGTTCTTGCATGATACCATGTACCGGTAACACCAAAAACAATTTCGACAGGCAATTCGATCTTGTGTTTAAACCATTTTGATTTGAAATCTAGTAAGAGACTTGGCGTTGTTTCAGAAAATTTAAACTGAACTGGATCAGGTCAAAAAATACGATTGTTGTTTTGAATATATTTCATAGAAAGTTTTGACTAGAAACAGACAGAATTTCGGAAAAATTCTATCTGGAATTATCTGGATATAGTCGTTTGAATATCGCCTTATAGACGATTCACAACCACTTCACTTATACAATATCACTCGTTAAAATCTTGGCTACAAAACTAAAATATTTCCTTAAAAATCCTTACGGGATACAGGTGATTAAATCTTGTCTCACAGGCGATTCACGAGCACGAATTCGGCGATATATGCCAAGTGCTCGTCAATCGCTTGCGTGCCTAGATTCAAACGACTATATATCTAGAGAATTTCAGATAGAATTTTTCTTCAAATTTCTCAGTTTGTAGTCAAAACTTCAACAAATTCGGTGGCATATTGCTAGTGCACGTGAATTGCCTCTGAGACGAGATTCAAACGTCTTTATTCGGGTTATTCCCTATAATTTTTTTTTTAAATCTCTCAGTTTGATAGGCAAAACTTCAATCGACTATATCCATAAACAAAAAAAATTAAAATTTCGGGCTGAAAGTTCTTGCTATATTCATAGTGTTCAATCACGTAATGCTAATTAAGTTTTCTCATTGTCGTTTTCAGGTTAGGTTTGGGGTGTCTAGGTTTTCAAACAATTGAAGGGATAATTTATAATTTCCTAAAAGTTTTATTTAAAATTACGCACTGAATGCTCTAAATGTTATAACAAATTACCATGTCTCATTTTACTGTCGCAACAGTGGTATTTTTTCGGGCTGGGATATAAAACTTTCTCGCTAGTTATAGTTTAGTATTGCTAACGGGCTTTTTGTACTGAATATCGGGCTAGCTTCATTTACCAAGCAATAGTAATATATCTTGATTTTTTTTCCTTTATCTCGCATTTATTCACAAACACTTGGAGCCTTCTTGTTATTTTCTGGGTATGCTTCCACGTTTCACAGCCATACAACAGTACTGATTTTACACAGGCATTGAACAATCGTATCTTGGTGTTTCTTGGCAGGACGGATGCATTCCAGATCTTATGGAGCATGTTAAACGTGTTTCTCGCCTTGTTGATGCGTTGATTAATGTCCTCTTCCGTTCCACCGGTTCTTGATACAGTACAGCCAAGGTATACGAATTTTTCGACATCTTCTATTGTATCTTGGTTGATGCGAAGTGGTGTACTAATGCTTGTGTTCAGTCTCAGGGCCTTAGTCTTTCTTATGTTTATCTTTAGCCTGACATCTTGTGCTATTTCTGATAACTTCTGTAGCTTTTGCTGCATGTCTGCGTATTTGTGTGTTAGAAGGCATATATCATCTGCGTAGTTGAGATCATTGAGTTTTCTGATTGAATCCTACTGAATTCCGTTTGGTGATGCGGTATCTAGCTTGCATGACATTATCCAGTACTATGAGGAACAGTAGTTCAGATAGTGCACATCTCAGTCTAACTCCTCGTGTATTGTAGTATGTGCCACTCTGCTTTCCTTTGTGTTGAACTTTGTTTCCAGCATCCAGGTACATTTCTCGGATAAGTTCGGTTATTTTTAAAACGTTCTCCGTGTACAATTTACGAGGTCGAGTTTGTAATGAATCCGATATGGTAATCCGAGGCCTTTGATTAGGGTTCATAACTTGAATATTTTTATGAGGGAAGGTCGTTGGCCTGCCGCTCAACCGAAATTTTAATTTTTTATGTTTATGGATATAGTCGATTGAAGTTTTGCCTATCAAACTGAGAGATTTAAAAAAAAAATTATAGGGAATAACCCGAATAAAGACGTTTGAATCTCGTCTCAGAGGCAATTCACGTGCACTAGCAATATACCACCGAATTTGTTGAAGTTTTGACTACAAACTGAGAAATTTGAAGAAAAATTCTATCTGAAATTCTCTAGATATAGTCGTTTGAATCTAGGCACGCAGGCGATTGACGAGCACCTGGCATATATCGCCGAATTCGTGCTCGTGAATCGCCTGTGAGACAAGATTTAATCACCTGTATCCCGTAAGGATTTTTAAGGAAATATTTTAGTTTTGTAGCCAAGATTTTAACGAGTGATATTGTATAAGTGAAGTGGTTGTGAATCGTCTCTAAGGCGATATTCAAACGACTATATTCAGATAATTCCAGATAGAATTTTTCCGAAATTCTGTCTGTTTCTAGTCAAAACTTTCTATGAAATATATTCAAAACAACAATCGTATTTTTTGACCTGATCCAGTTCAGTTTAAATTTTATGAAACAACGCCAAGTCTCTCACTAGATTTCAAATTGTAACGGAAGCATGGAGAATACTGCCGTTAACAGACGTCGAGGAATCTTAAGTCCCGTTGCAGCCATTAACCCGCTAGCTGTAGTCGGCGTGGGAGTGTGTCAAGGGAGATTCCAGGACACTAGTCAGCTGTGTTCAAAAAAAAGAAAATCTAAACCCGCACAAAAAAAAATTCCAAAGCATTACCTACGTCTCCTCATTCAGACCTTCCTACTACCCCTGTTTAAAACACCAACTTTAAATCATTATAATTATTTAGTTTATTAGAACAGAAAAACGGCCATATAAAAAAACCTATTTTGACAATTAATATAACTTTAATCCAGGTGCTAACAATTCCACACAATCTACGAAATTAATTGATTAAACTTGATTATCTTTTCTTTTAAAAACACTTAAAGGAGCAAATATTATAAAATAACAATCTAGCAAAAAAAGTGACTTACCCAGACACCGAACGGTAAAGCGCTTCACTGGCGGCGATGGTAGTTGTATATAAGTACCTGTGTATATATATTAAATATTTAAAAAGAAAGTTTAATTTAGTTTAATCCTATTGTAAATTGTACACACCGAAATTATTTATACAAAACTTAAGCAAATAAATTAACACTAGTTATTTCAATGATTTAAATGAATTATAAGAAAGAATGAAATTAAATAACTAACTTAATTAAAGCTTAAACACAAATGAATTTAAAAAGAAAATATTAACGAAATTAATACGATAAGCTACTTGTTACATTATGGTACCCTTAAAGGTACAAACACCCTTATGTAGCATAATTAATATTACAAAACAGCTGATGTCGCTTAACAAAATTAAATTTCTTCTTGAGAAGAACCTTCCTTGTTTGAAGCGTACGATTATTGCATGGTGCGAATGCTTCATAGAGTTATGTTTCGTAAAAGAAGCGCTTTCCACACGAGGAGCAGTATGCGTTGCGTTAAAACCGGATTTTGGATGATGCACTTTTTATTCAAGACGGTGGCGCAAATATAAGGGTATAAAGTCACACCACCGTCATCAATCCAACGGACTAAGGGGATATGCAATTACGGTTACGGATTTTCCCTCCAATTGCTTTTTACCGAACTGGCGGTCTGTATTGGCCACAAATTCCCAAGACGACGGGTGTTCGACAATTGATTTGTGATTGGATCGCACACAAGATCACAATTTAACTAAAAGAAATTTTATGAAGAACATTAATTAACGGGTGCCCTTAAGTTACGTTGTTAACTGTAAACCTCACCTTATCGGGGATTTATTAGCGCGTATTTACGTGGGCAGGGTAAATAAATCAATCAGGTTTTAATCGAGCACTGGTGAATTACGCAAAACACTGTATCAATAAAACACCAAAATTAGATTATATTACACATAAAAGGCACAATGCAGTACAAACCGGCACTTCACTTTATATTTTGTTATTTTTTTTTTTTAATCTTTGTTTTAACTAACGATAACAATGAAAGGTTGGACACAACTAATTTTCGGATACTTCATCATGTATGTGCGATCTTGATGAATAGCTTCAATTTGGATGAATTTTATGGATGATTTGTACATAATTCATCAGCTACATGATAGGGAAAAATTAGGACTTTGCCTCGCTACAACTAAAATTAAGCATGAAACTTTGAGCATCGTTTCGTTTCAAAATCAAAATGGTTTAAACACAAGATCGAATTGCCTGTCGAAATTGTTTTTGGTGTTACCGGTACATGGTATCATGCAAGAACAGTACACATATTTCCCAAATGCTATTTTTCCCTTGTAAGCTGATTTCATTCATTTTCTCCAAAAAATAGTAATTTCTAAAACTACTAGATATTTTAATATTAATGAATTCGTCATTATCATCCGTATAGTATACACAAAACACAAATATGATATGTATTGATAATGTGAACATACATTCTTTCATTTTCATTGCAGTTTTTGATTTTTTCCGTATCAAAATTCTCCAAATATTTTTTTTTCCCATTTTTTGGTTGACATTTCATTTACCACACCAAAATAAAAATATTCAATGTAGCTAACATACACGCATACAATCATCTTTCTTTTCATGCCACGTGTTTAATTTTGATACATCTAAAAGGAGAAGGAATTCTCGATCGTGTACACACATTACATATTTTAAATAGTATGCATATACGAGGATATCTATATATATACATAATAATATATTATGTGCATTTTGAGTTTTCATTTCATTCTGTTTTATTAAATATAAATGATGCGTAGAGGGAGATATTTTCAAACGAAAATAATAAATGGATTAGATTTGTTTATTGTTTTCGTTTGTTTTTGTTTGTTTTGTTTCGCTTACAGTTTAAACGCCATACACTAGTTTCATAGCATAATGAAAAGCAAATTTTGAAGAATAATTTGTGTTTTATACTGTACAAACAAATAAAATATTTTTTGTTATGAAATTTTACTCGATCATATGAAAATACTGGACGGAAGAAAGAGAGCAACGTAAAATGATAGTTGCACTTTTCATTTTGGATAAACACTTTTTCCCCTACAAATGTATCGATTTTATTTAGTGCGCATCGGCGTGCCATGATAATTACTCATCTTTATATGTTTATCTTTGGTTTTAATTTAAAGCGAAAATTTTTTGTTTATTGGAAAGTGATTTATTCTGTGTATTATTTTAATTTCTGCAAATACTATTAGGCTGATTAAAATAATTTTCTTTCTAATTTTATTTATAATAATCTTTGGAATAGTGTCCTTAAATAATTCCGGTTTCGGTCTTCCGACGGACTTTATTGAATTGTTGTTTTTTTAATTAAAATGAAATATCTTATCATTTTGTTGCAATAATTACCCTATAAGTATTAGTTTGTATCGAAAATATTACAAACTGTTGTGTAAACAAATTGTTTGTTTTATAGTTGAATTTTTGTAATAGCGTTTGTGAATTGATTTGTATTAATTTTTTTATAATGAAGCATAAAAAGCATAACCATAAGATGACTAAGACTGTGTGCCTGAGAGCGATTTTTTCGACTAAATTGCCGACTAAACTAAATTAATGACTGATTCATATCATTTTTCCAAAGGTGGCACTAGTATCTTTTAAATATGCTATGCCTCCGATTGTAAACTAAATTGTAAACTTAACTAAATTATGACTTTTCATACGTCATATTGTTTTCAACAACACCGATTTGTTATTATTTAAAATCAAGGGAATAGAAAAAATAAAACAAATATGGATATGGAAATCGCATTATTCATGAATGTGATTATAAATTACAAACGATATTTAAGAATGAGATATTTCCTTTTAAACATTTTTACTCGTATGTATTCGATAAAAAAAAAATAAAAACAAGAAATGAAAATGACAACTAAATAGTCAAGCAACCTCAGCAGAAGTCTAAATGATAGAAACTGGTGGATAATAGCATAACTACACATTAATTTAGTTTAGTCGGCAATTTAGTCAAAAAAATCGCTCTCAGGCACACAGTCTAAAAGCATAATTAATGCAGAATCTGTTTTTAATGCTGTTAGTATTTTAACGAACGAACCTCAAAATTTTAAGTTTTTTTTTTTTTTTTTTTTTTTTTTTTTTTAAGTTTTCTCGGTTTAAAACTCCAGAAATGACTGCTTTATGTAAAACCTTGTGCATTAGTAATAATCGGAAAAACTATTGCAAATTGCAATATACATGGCAGAAAAACAAGGAATACATCAATGGACGAGTTTCTTGTCAAAAGGAAGGTTTGAATTGTTCCACCAGTTCTGTTGCCGTTGATTCACCACTCAAGGTACAACAATTGATAAATAGTACTGAATTAATAGAATCTAATTTTGATTTATTAATGAATGAAAATGATTTTACCGAATCCAACGGTGTCGTATTGGAGTTCATTGACCAGACAGAGAAATCACCATCTACAAATAAAGAAACGATAGGTCGTTATGCCGTTGAGTCTATCTTTCTTAATACAAATAGCGACCAGCAATTTTTCGATTAACATTTTGTAGAAAATCAAAAAACAAAAACAAAAACAAATTAATAAAATGATACCCCAGCCAACCGTAGTGTATCAAAAATGTGACGATGAAGGCGTAGTTCGCGTTAGAAATTCGTTGAGCTGTTACCTACCATTTGATATATTTGCAGTGAATGAAAACACTCTCCGTAATGTCGAGGGTTCTATTTTTTTTGGTAGCTTAACTTGTTCAAGTTGTGGTAGTATTTTAAAAGTAAACAAGATTATTAGCAACTATGGAATTGCCATTGCTGACGTTCAATCCTATAATAACGAAAATTATAGCATCACAATTGGCAAGATTCAAGGAAAGATTAAATTGAATAATGAAAGTTTTTACTTGAAGGGATTAATAAATTACAGTTATTTGGGAAAACATTACACGGCTGTCGTTAAAAGGCCTAACAATGATAGGGAGGTACTAGATGATTTAAAACAGTTTCCTTTAAAAGTTACAGACAAATTACTTGTTAGTCCGTCGATAATATTCTACTGCAAATCATAAATTAAAAAGGTTGGGAAAGGTGAATGGCTGTGGAAGGGAAGGGTATAAGACTGGTGAGTTTAGGAGAACGATGAACTGGGGACATGGGCGTACGCAAGGGGGGGGGGGGGGGTTACTAGGGGTTTAACCCCCCATGATCTAACAATAGAAAAAAGTAAATTAATAAATGTATCAACGTATTAAACATATAAATAAATTTTCAAATATAGATATACTCTACCGCTCAAAAGTGTCTAGGCACCCCTTCTTTCATGTATTACTGATACAGTATTACATATGTTTACGAAACAACATTTGATTAAAATGAAATACTTAACTGAAACGCAGTTTCATTATATCCACCAATGATATAGGTTTAATTTTACTACCCTCTACCTGCGCTTGGTTGGATAGTCCTAAACTGTTTTTTACGGTACAATTACAATAATATTCTGTAGGAATTTCCAGAAAAATTTATCAGTCTGGTTTATTCTAGGTAATGATGTTTAAATTGTTTTTTTGAAAAGGTTTCAGTGAAATGAGTCAAATACGATCAGTTGGAGTCTAATATTTACACTGTTAACATCGTAAGCGAAATATCGAATGACAGTTATTAAAAATACCTCCAAGAAAAGATACAAGTACTGAAACACAGATTGCTAAAAAAATGAAATTAGACCACGCTACGGTCGATTGTAATATTAAAAAATATCGGGAAAGTGACATTTTTTTTAATAAAAGACGTAGTGGAAGACCAAGAGCGACAACATCGGTAGATGATCAGAGAATAGTGACTACTAGCAAGACGAATAGACACAAAACAGCCCCGGAAATAACCACAGAAGTAAATGTTGGTCCCCCAAAACTAGTTAGTGTTTCTACGGTTAAACGTCGTCTAAAGGAATCTGGACTACATGGCCGTATTGTTATTAAAAAACCATTACTAGTAAACAAAATAAGCAAAAGAGACTTAAATGGCCCCGTGAACACCAACTTTGGACGACAGACGATTGCAACAATATTTTATGGACGGAGGAGTCCAAATTTGAATTTTCGGTACCCGAAGACAAATATTCATGAGAAGATCTGTAGGTGAATATGCCAGTAAAGAGTGTATTGCCACTACCGTAAAGCATGGAGATGTTTCAGTGATGATTTGGGACTATTTTGCTGGTACTAGTGTAGGCGATGTTGTGAAAATTGACGGAATACTAAGAAAAGAAGGGTACCGACAAATTTTGGAGAACCACTCAATACCTTCAGGAATTCGACTTTTGAGTCAAAATTTTATCTTTCATCAAAATAATGATCTAAAACATTCATTTAAATTATATAAAGGCTATCTTCATCATTTAGAGGATGGCGGAACAATTAAAATTATGGAATGGCCTCGCCAGATCATTGACAGCAATCAGCTCCAACATCAGCTACTGTTATGTGGAACAAACTTCAATCAATTTGGAACACAATATTGCCAGAAGCTCTAGCAAAACTTATTGCGAGAATGTCTCGTATGTGCGCTGCGATTGTTCAATCAAAAGGAGGTCACATAAATGAAAGTAAAATTTAAATTGAGCATTTTAATGTTGACATTTATTTAGTATATTGGCATTAATAAATGTGTGTGTGTACCTAAAAAATAAATATTGTCACATTTTTACTGAGTTTTTATATGGTTTACGCTGCTTTTGACAGTGCCTAAACACTTTTGAGTGGTAGTGTATGTATGTATATATTAAATATTTATAATGAACAAAATTTTTCATTGGAGCACGAAAAATCTGCAAAAATCCTCTTGGAAAAATATAAAAGTATTACGAACTGCAGCATAGTTGTGGGCATTGGTGAACTGAACCTATGGTGGCGCGATGCTATAAATTCTTCGATTACACCAAAAAATGCTCATATTGCATTTTTATCATGCGACGAATCAATTTTCCCAACTGTTCGAAAATTACTTCAAGTATTTATAACACTACCGGTTACAATATTAAGCAGTGAACGATCTTTTTCAACATTGAGACGACTCAAAACGTATTTACGCAACACAACGAACGAAGATAGGTTAAATGGATTAGCATTACTTAAAATTCATCGTAATGTCGCGGTTTCTGTTGATGCAATTCTAGATGAACTAGCAAAAAGTTCAATTAAATTATAAATTCGCTTGTAGTAGGTAATTATGAAAAGAAAAAATGTTTTTATAGTGAAATAAAATAAAATATAATATATATTAGCTAGTTCTATTACGTGAAAAACAAAATTATATAAAATATGTTTTCTGAAACCCCTCCCATGGCTTTATCCTGCGTACGCGCCTGACTGGGGGTAATAGAAAAAATGGGAAGGGCGGGAAATGAAGACCAAGATTCATACCTCCTCGTGGTACTTCCTGGATGACGCTAAATGAATCAGGCAAATATATGTTAATCACACAAAAGATGCAAATATTTTCGTTGAAATTCAAAACAAAAAATATTCAAAACAACTATTATATAATAATAAAGGAATCATATTGGACGTTTGCAAATCTTGAAAAATTGCATAACGAGCTGTAGTGTTTGCACCTCAATAACAAACGGGAATTTGTCGTATTTTTTTTTAAAGGCCAATTTTTTGTTAAAAGGCTAGCAAAAACTTTGTTATTTGGCCAATTTTTTATAATGAAACCATTTAGGACTAATTGATAGTAATCGAGTATTTCTTATAATAAAATAATTTATTTGAATGATAAACACATTATTTATATTAATCTTTAGATTTATATAAAATTCTAAAATTACGCTTAGGTAAACTTCGAATATTTATTGTTTCTATTTTGAAAAATAATATCCATACTAGCGGGCCTGTGACTGAATAATCAGTCACGTGATTACATTTTATTATATTTTTGATTAAGAAATGATTAAGAAGATTTATTAAGATGTAAATTTGGTGCACTTTTATTAAAAATAAATTAAATTCATATACGCTATTAAATATTTAATAAGAAATGTACAAAAGGATAATAAAATATGAATTTACATGCGTAGAATCTCTACAAAACAACATTCTTTGTTGTGATGCGCCCGTCCCGATCAGCTGATTGATCGCTTGTCTCAACCATAAACACCTTGAGTCCGTCAAATGAGCGGCATCGTGAAAAGGCCACATACAGTGTGTACATACGGAGGCCGGAAAGTACACTTCTACCTTCTTCAAGCTTTGGCCCTAACTCTTGTTGGTGGTTATGGCGAACGCGAGCTGGACGGGAAATTGGAGGCGAGACATTTTAAATGAGAAGGTGCCTTCCGAGGGTGAGAGCTTTATGCGTGGCAAGAGAACGCGCTCGCCTTTTGAGAAACCAGTCAGCAAATCACATTCCAGACTGTAACGGTTTATTTTTGCGACTCGCATGCTTGTTCCATTGATAAGACCTTTGCTAGTGTTTAAATTCCTCATCAAAAGAACGAACTCGTTTACCTTTAGCGGGATGGCTTGGCGCGGAAGTCCGGATCCTTTCTTGTTGAGAACCTCGACATGTAGGCCGAGTTCCTCATTCATGTCGTCACTCTCAACTTTATCAACACTAAGTTTGACTTCTTGTCCGCCGGGCAGGAGGTCAAGCACCTGCTGATTGATTAGCGCACAATGATCATTCTTGGGTGCAAGGGTGGCGCGCTCCTCTATGGTGCCCTCGGCTAGTGTTGTGTTGTTGTCACCATACACGAAATCGATTACACGTCTGTCTTTGATTATGAGCGCGGCCCCTGGCATGATGCTGGCCTCATCTATCATGATGAGTCGCGCACTTTTCAACTTGGTAGCATGAGAGGAGTTTGGCTTCATTGATGAACCGGCAGTTTGAAAATGTTGGAAATATTGGAACCGGCAGTTTGAAAATGTTATATAGCGTACGTCCACCTCCCATCAAGCTCGTGGCGAATCCTGTGAAGACGGAGCAAATGGACTCCAAGCCACGCCCCTTGGCAAATGCAATGAGTGATTGCAATACAAATGTCTTGCCACACCCGTCGGGAGCGTCAACGTAAAAGACCTTTGCTGACAGGTCTTCATTTGCACTCGCATACATACATGTTGTCGAAACGCGCCATTTCCAAATATTAAAATCTCAAGAAGGAAAAGCACACAATTGCCGTAGCGCGCAACTTTAATCTAAATATTTAATAAGAAATGTACAAAAGGACCGCTGTAATTGTGTGTTATTTTCATTTGTATTTGAATAATTGTGACGTACTAAACTAATGTACTTATGTAGATTATATAGTCGATAGTCGATTAACCACCACACAAAAAGCAGAAACACGTCACGCTAGTTCAAGCATAAGCTTTAATTAAGAGCTTAATATATTATCCAGTTACGAAATATACTGGGACACAAATCAACCGCATATCGGGACGAAACTTCCCACTTAACCTTTCTCATAAATTAAGAGATCCAATGACTTTTACCTGAAATCGGACGAAAATGATTATTCCAAACTTTCCATAGATATTATGTTTGTGTAAGTACTATGGTCAATCTTCACTCGCAAAATTTTGTCATGATGATAGAGTGCCATGACAAAATTGTATTTTTACACTGACAGAACACCAAAATGTTTGTATGTATGTAAAATCATTTTATGTTTTCTGTTTTGTTCTGTATTGTCACGGTGTAATGACGGTTCAATACAAACATATTTTGTCATGACATTCTGGCGTCGTGATGAATTTATTTGCACAGTATAGGAAAAATGTTTCTTGGCGTTAATACCTATTTCCCGTGCACGTAACTTAATAAAACATATATTCTGCACATCTATGAAAAAATACCTTTCACCTGATATATGTTTCATTAAGATACGCGCACGGGAAATAGGTTAAAAAGGGAGCACAAACTAAAAATTAAGCGTATTAATATATAAGATACTGATTTTTAATAATATACATATTATTTGGAAATATGCTACATTGCTTTTACCGACTATTTTACCAAACATGGTTATTTTTTTGTTATTATCACAGATTATATATACGTATACGTTTTGTTAATTTTTGGTTTTTGTTGAAAACTTCACAATCGTAAGAATTGAAATAATTTATGCATTTGATGAGATATTCTGATGGTAAATACAAATTGTCATCTTGCTTGACCATGTATTCCAAGCAATTTTAGCAATTAGTTTGATTAAATTATATTAGTTTTGTTAGATTAAAAATTATATGTATATCCCAAAAAATACCGCAATGATGACAAGTTTATTTCAAATAAATTATTAATAAAAGATCCAACAAATGCTATTTCATTAAAATCAGTATCTCAAAATTCGTCTAAGTCAGTATCCGGTGTCGTATTCTCATGAATGGATTCAATTTCGTTTCTAGAAATTTCATCTTCTCTTAGGTTGCGGTTTGAATTATCAATCATATCTGGTTCTAAAATAAAAGAATAATTATCTGGCTCATAGTTCAACATTGTGGCATTAAAAATTAGTTTACTCGAAATAATTTTAGCAATAATAAAATTAAAATCGTCAACTGATGGATTAACATTATTGCCACCTTTCGATCGGATTTGTGAAAAGAAATTTTCTACTGCAGCAATTTGTATTTGTTGTACGCAGAAAATTTTGTTCTTACTTTGTACCTTTTAATTTTCTAAATACATTAGCATTTCATTTAAAATAATATGTGCTTCGTTATCACGCACTAGAGACAATCCCGATTTTTCTTTGTTCGCACAATATTGGCTTTTACTATTTAAAGCGTCAAATAGTTAGTCGAATGTTTCTAGAAAAACAGCTGTAGCGGTAGCATGTTTTATGGCAATTTCAGTTATAAATTTTTTTAAATGTGCAAATGTCTTTATTCCATTTGCGCAGCTACGGCTTAGAATTTGAGTTGCTAATTTGACTCGCATTTTTTTGAATGTGTTGGGATATATACGTTTGGATGTTAATTTGGGACACACTCTTGTCATTGATTGGCAGTCTATTTGATATAATTCCTTTATTATGTTCCACGTGACCAAACCTTCTGATTTTTGGGTCGAAAAAATGACCTAAGCAGTGAAAAAAACATGCTATCAGCACATTATTGAAAACAAAAAACTATTCATACCACGAGATCGCAAAAAAAGAAAAAGTTTCTTGCGCATCAGTAAGTAAAAAATTACTACCAAATACTTAGTAAAATTAATTTGGTTGTTTTAACACAAAATTCTGAGCTAGATACACAAAATCTCTTGTTTAATGGTTACTACAAAAAATGGGTGAAATTTGAGTTACCAGGATGTCGGTACACAGTTTTGTTTAATTTAAACAAAAAAAATTTTGTTAGGTGAACAATATTATTGTTACAACTAACAAAGTATTTTGGTTTTTCTTAATGAGACTTATTTTGACCTTTAAGTTTTGTCATATAAACTAAAACTTGTTAAAACTTACAGAATTTACGAAGGAGTTGACAATTGCGTAGCGAATCATTAAAATTCGTTAAAGCATTGTGGTTCTACTTTAAATGTAGTTCAAAGGATTTTCAATATTTTTGTAGTTTGGTTACTGAATTTTTTAAGACAAAGAATTCAATGTTTCATTAGTTTGAAACCAAACTTCTAAGTTCAAACGTCTTGGTAAAAAAGTCAACTGTATCAAAACATTAAGTTATATTTACCAATATAACGTTTTACTTACTGAGACTACTTTGTGTATTTTAAAAAGAATTTCTTCAATATTAACGAAAAATTTGTTGTTTTAACATAAAACGATTTAACATTAACCTCCAATTTGGTTACATTAACTAAAAAAATTTATTTATTTATTTTATTTTATTTTATTTTTTATTTTCCCTTTTTTATTACAATATGACAACTAGGTCATTTTATGTAGCTACATTGTAATTACATTGAATAAATAGCAACAAGTTATCTTAAGCTACATTAGTTTGTACACAATTCAAAAATATATGAATCAATATATTAAGAAATAAACTAAAATTAAAACTAAAACAAAGTCTTCAAATTTACAACTAATTATAAGCAGCTACAGAGCAAGATTACCTACAACTATTGATCATTAAGATGATTCACACAATCCACCCTGAACCTGCTGGAATAGTGTTCCATAGCCTAGCACCTCTCCGTATAAATTACCCCTTCATATAATTAGTACGAGTGTTCGGCAATATTAAGTTTTGTGTTCGTAGTGATTGAGCAAAAACCAATTTGTCATATAGATATTTTGGCTGACGAGTAGTAATAATTTCATACATTAAAACTAGTATTCTAAGATCAAAATAATTATTCAGAGAGCATCCAAAAATCTTATTATAGTAAGGTGTCAATCTATCCCTACGTTTTAATCCAAAAATGTATCTCAAACATGAATTATATACTCTTTTAATTTTGGTAAATAAGCTAGAACTAAGTTCAGAAAACACTACATCACAATAAAAAATTCTACTTAGAATTAAAGATCTAGCTAGTAGCATCCTCACCTTAATTGGAGTAAATAAAAGCAGAGTTTCGCCAGAGCATTCGCAGCCCATTGAACATTTTTTGTATAATAGAATTCACATGCACATTCCACTCCAAGTGTACATCAAATATCACACCCAGATTCCTTACTGAATTGATGTACGGTATATTGTCACTACCAACTCTAATACTAGTTAAGGTCTCGTCAAAAATGAAAGGATTACTCTTCTGAGAAAACTTAATCACCTGAGACTTTTTCGAGTTTAATAACAATTGGTTCTCCGCCGACCACGCAATAATATTATTAATGTCACTGTTCATATTTGCAATTACTTCGTTTAAGGCTAATATTCTATCACCTTTATTAATTTCAATTTCACAAAAAATTTGGAGATCATCCGCAAACAGATGATAGTGAGAGTGTCGGATCGAGTTTCCAATATCATTTATGTACATCGCAAATATTAAGGGCCCCATTATAGATCCCCGAGGATCACCTGTAGGCAGAGGCAAGTAACTAGATTTAACTCCATTAACTTCAACAAATTGAAAGCGGTCAGTTAAATAAGACAACATTAATTTCGACGCATTAGATGAAAAATTGAAGCAGTTCCTCAGCTTATCCAAAAATTTGACGAATGATATACTGTTAAAAGCTTTACTGAAATCAAATAAGCATAGTAAAACATAATTGCCCTTATCCAGGCAGTTCCTAATAAATTCCGTCAAATCTACTAGTACCGTTGCAGTACTATGTTTCTCTCTAAACCCTGACTGAAGAGAAGTAAGTGAATTACTTGTATTAAGGTATTGTTTGATCTGATCAGAAATAATTCTTTCAAATACTTTTGAAAGGTTTGAGAGTTGTTACGACTGTATGGTCGCAACGACGATTTTTGTGTTATTTTATTCACCCCGGTTGTTGTCTTCGTGTCGCCCATCTTCTCTTATGTTTTTATTCACCTCTGTGTTTGTCTGTGAACGCACCCGCGACGTTTTGTTTTGTTCCCCATTGTGTGGTGGCGCGGAGTGTGTGCAAAGTAAAACGTTTTGGAAAAAATGTTTTTTCTTATATGTCTCTCTTTTGTACCAACGAAAATTTGGTATAAAGGAGAGACAGAGAAGAGAGATTAATTTCTTCTAAAACGTTTTACGAGTTGTGCGGGGCTCGAATTTTTGTTTTGTATGGGATTCAAGTTTTGATTATTGATGAGACAGTCAAGATTTATTGTGGAATTTAATACGGTCGAGTTTTTTTGTTTGGAAAAAAATAAAGCAAACAACTCGAGTTGGTTTTCAACCATTTTTGTTTTGGTAAAATTAAAAAATAAATAAAAAATTACTTTTGGATAAATGAAGTTCAGTTTGTTCTTTAAAACAAAATGTAGGCTGTTGTTAATAAAATGATTTCTAAAATAATATAAGTCGTATTTTGTGAGTGATAAAACAAAAATTTCTGAGAAAATCAATATTGTGGCTGGTGACATATTGGTCTAAATTTGCACATAGAAGAATTGGGATAAGTGAATCGGGAAAACAGAAGAAAAATTTTAAAACTAAATAACCTTCGGATTTTGTTGTCGCTGTGGTGGTCTGATAAAGCCAAATCGAGATTTCACGGACGCCGCCATAATTTACGTACGTAAATTTCCTGGGGCGGCGTGAATCATAACGGGTGCCTCAGTCTTACACCGCATTTTTTTTTATTTGCAACGGTTACCCAACAAGGCAAAATTTTGGGTGTAACGTTGAAAATACACCGAAACGGGTGGCCCATCGAGGCCTTGCAATAATATATTTGCGGTCAATTTCGGTGGTCTGCCGCAGCTCACGGTAGCCAACCGGCTATTGTGTGTATTTATTTGGTAACGGGGAAAGGCCCCGCAACGCTCGACCGCACAAGGTCGCAACGGTACGGGTGGCCAACTGGCTATTTGTTCGTTTTGGTATCGGTGAAAGGCACCGCAACGGTCCGGGTGGGGCAAGGTCACCTGTGGCATGACGGCCGCGCAAGGCCGCAACATTTTTTTTTCTTTTATATATATAAGGTACAATTTTTTATTTATTTTATTTTTTTTTTGATTTGATTTTTATATATATATATTTAAATTTTTTTATTATACTTTCGAAAAATTTTTGTAATCGAGCGCCGCACAGCGGGTGCACGCTCGGTACATATTGCTCTCTCTCTCTCTCTCATTCTCTCCTATCTTGGTGCGGGTGGAGGGGGAAGTGGTTTTCTCCTTTTTTTGTCTGGTTTTTGTTTTTTTTCCTTTTAAAATGAATTATTAAGTTTTCGGTGCGGTGTGATGGGAGCGGAGACTCCCTCTGTGTCGGCATAGTGTTTGCGGTCCCTTGGTGCCCGCATCCAATTTCGTAACCAGGGCTCGACCTTGTTTGAGTTCGAATGGATGCGCGCACCAAGGAACCTCTCTCTCTTTTATAATTATTTTTGTTCTTCCTCAAGTTCCGGCGCCGACGAATTTCGGCGGAACTCGGTTATTATTATTATTTGCGTTCCCTTAACTTTCTGTAATCATCACGGTGTAAGCCAGGAGCCATGCATGCCTCAAACCCCACGACCCTTCGCACTTTTCCCTGAGAACGTAGCCGGCAAAAGATCACCGTGGAGGCCTCTGCATGCGCTTAGTGAATATCTGCAGGTTGGCAGTAGCCAGCCTGTAACAGAGTTGAGCAATAGGTCTTACATCAAACACTGATGTAGGCTCCTTAACTTTAGGTAGCCCGATAACTTTACTAACTTTCCACACCTTAGGATAACATTTATGCTCCACGATACTATTAAAAAAATACGTTAAATGAGATACAACCACAGGGGCTATGATTTTTAAAAACTTTAACGGCAAATTGTCAGCACTCATTGCATTAGACGTTAGAGAGCCTATTGCCTTCAGCACATCATCATCAGATATAATATTAAAACTAAAACAATTAGAATCAATAAAAGATGTTTCGGTTTCAGTTTCAATATCGTGCACCACATTCATTATTGGCACTTTCACAAATTCCTCATTAAGTTCATTAGGAGAAAATTTAGAAACAATCTCAGCTGGGTCAACGGTTTTAAAACCGTATTTCTCCAAATTCCTCCATAATATTTTAGTGCCAAGTTTTGGATCTAATTTACTACGCAAGAAATGTCTCTTCGCCGATCCCACCATCTTATTAAGTTGTTTTTCATAATCCTTATAGGTTCGTTTATCCTCCGAGATCTTTTCCACACATTTTCCACACATAACTAAACCATGGGATAGACTTAAATTTTTGCTTAATCATTTTAAAAGGAGTATACTGGTGCAACCATATCGAGATTTTATCATTTAAAAACTCAAATTTACCATCAATCGTGTCTATTCTACCTAACTCAGTCTCAACATTAAGTATATCACAATGAAGGCTTGGGATATCAACATTATCATAGTTGCGCACAAATCTGATCTCATCATGATATTGAACCGGTATATTGAAGTCAATTGATATTAGATCATGGTCCGTGAAGGGTGACTGACAAAAATTAGACGTTTCTAATGGTGTATTAGAAACAATATAATCTAGGAGTCTTTCCGTTGTATCACAAACTCTGGTTGGTTGAGTTTGCGTTGTATGCAAATTAAGCGAATCAAAGATGCTTCTTAACTCACGGCTTTCAATCCTATCTTAAAAAATCAATATTAAGGTCACCCACCAAAATAACCATATCATAATCCTCAATTAGGTTAGATAATAGCTCACTCAGTTCATTAAGAGGAAGATTTCGAACATGCATATAAGCCACACAAACAACTATTTTTAAAGAATTTATAATAAATTCAATGGTGAGATACTCTAAGTTATCAGACGAGCCCTTAGAAAGTACCTTCACATGATAATATTTAGAAAAGTCACTACGTACGTAGAACGCAACTCCACCACCTCTTCTTCCCACTCTGTCATTCCTTAGCAACTTGTAACCATCAATTTCAACACTTTTAAAAGTATGCGATGATTTCAGATTCGATTCACACACTCCAATGATATGATGCGACATATCCTTAAATTCCATTCTCAGTTTATCAATATTAGCCAGAACACTGCGCGCATTAATATGACATATTTTCAAGCGGTTCATCGTTACCGGGAAAATGCTAGGAAAAACTCTATTACAGCTCACAGGCATAACACAAATGACAAGCCAGGGTTACCTGTGTGAGATAAAAAATAAGCAAATTAATATGCATATAAGATAAACTATAAAATCTGAAGGCTATAGAACTAATCAGTAACTTAATAACTAAATTCAAAAGTATGAAATACATATTTATTTACTACTAAACTGCATAAGGCTAAAGAAACAAGATATAAGACAATCATGCACTAATTGTACTCAAAGATAGGCTATAGGAACAAAATATATAATCATGCACTAAATAACTTCTGTGGCAACAACTAAAAACCACTTAAGTCAACTTACGTCTAAATCGAGTTTGTAGAAGATTTGAAATTATTGTTATTAATACATCTTCTGTCAAAATTTCATACATTTTGGGCTACTAAATCCAAAGATATTACCAAGCGAAAAATCACTTAAGTATGATTTTGGAAATAATGAAAACCGAAAAACCACTTAACTCATATTTTTAAAAAATATATTTCAAAATAATTTTACTAAGTTTACCTAAGCGATTGAACAAAAATATAAATTAGTATTTTTTGCATTTTTTAATTTCGGAATAAAAACTTATGTTGATCTAAGTCCTTTTTCAAAAAATTAAATGTGTATTTTTCTCATTCTTAAGTGTACTTAAGTTATTGATCTAAAAATTTTTCATACATTTCAAAATAAAGTTAATCGATTATCATTATATAAGTGTTTTTTTCAAATTTTCAAATTGATACAGTTTAAAGGTAAGTTGAAATAAGTTCATTTTCTAAAAACATTATAATATATCTTGACTTACTTAAGTTATTTTTATTTAAATTGTTAGTTTGTTTATGTAATAAAGATGTCTTTTCGTACAAAATTAATGCTCTCTATGGCCAAACGTAATATTAATAAACAAACGAATTAATGGCCACCATCAACATCAAAATATCTAAGAAATACGTGTAAAGAGAGACAAGTTATTAATACTATTGAGCTGAACTCATCACATCAACATGGAAAAGTAGAACAAGGACAAGACTCTAATACAGGTGAGCAATTCATTTATTTATTTTGTTAAGTTAATTATATATAAAATATTTGGTATATAGCTCGTATCTTTAATAAATATTTTCATCAATTTTTCGACAGTTTATTCTGTCATTATAAAGAGAATAAATAAATTAACTACTCTGCTGATAATGACTAAATAAACCGTTGAAACGTTGAAGAAAATATTTATTATAATTATTTAATCTATATATCAAATAATTTTATTTTTTACGTCGTGACCAATTTATCTTATATACGTAAAATACGTTTCGGTACAAATAAATACCTGCATAACTAACCAACAGTTATTGCAAAACCTGTTTCAATGGATAATGGAGAAGTATTTCTATCGCCTGTTCCTAACGAAACATCGTCATCATATGAAAATAAGGTACCCATAACATCAGAAAAATATATTATCGATAATGGTCGTCAAAACAGAGAAACAATTGATTATAACGAATTTGAAGATAATGACGACAGTGACATTGATCCGAATTATTCACCTGAGTTATCAGTTAATGAAAGTGAGTCTGGCGAGGAGAATCTAATTACAATGGGAGCGCAATTAGAAACAAATTTAATGTCGCCAATTATAGAAGATGATTCATCGCATGACATGTCAAAAGCAAAGCTTATAAATCTGAGACAAAAAAATCGAAACACGGGAAAGGAATATAAAACTGGTAAAGGTCGAACTATAAGAGAGAGAGTATGTCAGCCTCTCGCAACATTTAGAAAAAATTGTGCTGGCCGTATTTCCTATGAAAATCAAAAACAATTGTTTGACACATACTGGAACTTGGGATCCTATACATCCAGAATTATATACTTGGCAGGATTAGTTTCGATTGAACAACCGAAAACGCGGAGACAGATTAAAATTACCGTTCGTCCAAAAACCAGAAGATATTCTTGTATTTATAATCTTAAGATCGGCTTTGAAAATATCGATGTATGCCAAAAATGTTTTCGAACGACATTTGATTTACGAGGTACTGATTCGCCACAATCAAAGCTTTCTGAAGAAAAGATTAATGAAGTAAAATGTCACGTGAACAGTTTTCCTAGCTACGAAAGTCATTATTCCAGACGTCACACCAAAAACCCGATACTTTCAATCTGATTTAAACGTTGCAAAAATGTACAAGATGTATAGAGAACAATATAGTCACCCAGTTTCATTGACAAAATACTCTCAAATCACTCTAAAGGTTTGTACCATTTGCATTGTAAAATTCAAAAATTATTTCTTATTCCTTATATTTTTTAGAAATGGGTATAAAGTTCAAACAACCACAATCTGACGTGTGTAGTACTTGCGAAAAGTTTAAAATTCAGATCGAAATTTGTACTGACGATGCAGCTCGAAACGATATAATTGACCGCCAGAAAATGCATCATGAGCAAGCGGATGTTGCTTATAAGTGTAAAAGCGCTGATAAACTTGTTGGACAAACTAATTCATCGATTAAAGTTTTTGCATTTGATTTGCAACAATGCTTGCCAACACCCTACTTGGAGAATTCACTATCCTTTTATAAACGTCAACTTTGGACGTTTAACTTTACGGTTCATGATCTCGCCAGCAATCAACCTTATTGCTACATGTGGAGTGAAGTTGATGCGCGTCGTGGAGGCAACGAGATGGCTTCATGTTTATTGCAACATCTTAATTCGGTTGGTGACAATACAAAGCACGTTGTGTTGTACAGCGACAATTGTACTGGACAAAATAAAAATTCCATGGTTTTGGCGATGTTCTCTCTATTTATGTCCAATACTGAACATATTGAAATAATAGATCATAAGTTCCTAGTATCAGGCCATACTCATATGGAGTGTGATTCAGATCATGCGCTTATAGTAAGAAAAAAGAAACGAACGGCCATAAACATCCATGTATCACACGATTGGTATCAATTCATCCGAACAGTGGGGACAAAACATAACTTTTTAGTAACTGAAATGACTCAGGACAAATTTTATGATTTTGGAAAAATTCTTCTAACTAAATTTATGTTGCGTAAAGTTGACAATGAAAAAAGTAAGTTTATTTGGCGAAACGTTCAATGGCTGCGGTACACAAAAAAGTTTGGAACAGTTTTGTATAAGAATTCATTAGCTGAGGATGAACCTTTTAAAACCCTAAACATAAAACGTCGCGGAGTGAACAATGTACAACTTTCGGATTTATCTAGGTGTTATTCAGCTCCGCTAAAATAAGTAAAAAGAAGAAGAAAGACCTCTTAGATTTACTCCAATTCATTGATCCAACGCTTCATATTTTTTATTTGAATATACTCGACGATAACGTATGCGATGCAGGACCATTTGCAGACACTGATGTTGAATCCGAAAGCGAAGCACACTAGAGTTATTGTTATAATGAATTCCCGTTCTTTTGTATATGAATATATTTTTTGTTATTATGGTATGTTTAACTTAAGTGAATTTTTTGTATATTTTAATTTTAATAAATAAACTTAACTCGACTTATAACTCTGTATTCACTTTGTTTTATTTTGGAAAAATCAATTATGTTGACTTAATTAAACTTTATTATTTATTTCAATTTTAGTAAAACCACTTATGAAAAACAATCGAAAATTCTGATGAAAATAGAAAATATTTAAAAAAATTTAAAATTGTTTGGAAAAGCGCATAAAAATCCCAATTTTTTGATATATTAACCGTTTCTTTTAGTTCGTACATAAGTGGTTTTTAGTTGTTTCCACAGACTTAACTAAACAAGAAGCAAATAAGAAATTCATAATCAAAAAAAAATTTTAAGCATATATATCACACTGTCATAATACTAATCTCAATCAACCATCTTACTATTACGTTTTAAACTGGTCCAATTCCTCTACAGATCGTACAATTTTTGGGCTTTCGTTTGCTTCAGCAATAACAGCTACCATACCTCTTCGTATAACTACCTTTGATATAGTTCCCACTGCCTTCAAAGCCTTGGCTTTAATTAGGATGTCCTTCACCTCCTTAGAGAGATATTCGTTGATGTATATCCTCGAATTTGGAAAACTGTTGTCAATGCACGTAATCCATAAAGGTTTATCCTTAATGTACTTCAGATAGGCAGACATAAATTGGTTCCTCTTTAATTGCTTGAAGAAGCGAACCTTTATTACAGTTGGGCCACCTCCGCCATTCTTCTTATGAAACCTAAAAACATCCTTAATATCGTCAGCTTTAAAGTCCCGTATACCTAACTCATGAGCAATAGTTAACAGGAATAAGTGATCATAAATGTTCACTATATCCGGAATACCGTAAAGCATCAATACACTTTGACTTTTTAGGTCCTCTCGCCTTTTATGAAGCTCAAATTGCTTCTCAAGAAAAACAATTCTTTCCATCAATTTAGCCGTTTCAGATGACAGACCGGCCTTCACATCAGCTATAGCATTATCACAGTAGGTGGTAATTTTCAGCCACATTGCATCCATTTGCTTTGACACCCAATCCTCAATATTGTCACTAATCACCGGATTATCTTTCTTTATAGCATCAGCCTCTTCAGCTTTCATCAAGCCAGCTAGAACTCTGGTGAGGTTACTGTCCGCAATGCAACGTGGACAAAACCATTTAGCCTTTGATTTAAGATGTTCGAATTCCACATCCGTTTTGACCTCAACGCATTCTGCATGAAACCATCTCGAACAGCCATTACAATTCAGCCAATTTTGCTTCTTCGACATGGACTTAATACCAAAGTCTTTTTTATTGCACACCGCACATTTATCATCAGTCATATTAATGTAATTGAGGTTATGTTATGTTAATTAGGATAATAATTTAATATAAGTTAAATGAGCCTTTATTTTTAGATTAATTAGTAATATAAGCTTATCAAAATTTTAAGCAGCCTTATACCAGTATATAATAAAAAAGAATATACTAGAACATTAACCTTGTACAACTAATGTCAGATTTTGAATTCAATTTACAATTTATGGAGATTTTAAATTTTATTTTCGAGAGAGCATAATAAAACAATACAACAATTGTTTGTGTCTAAACAGAGCTAGTATATAAATGGCTATGACTTCATAAAAACTAACGTTGAGTTGGTATTAGTGATAGGCAAGCGCGCTTATATTTCTCCATAATAAGAAATTTCGATTACATGAGATTTTATGCCAGGGGGTTGTTCGTTGACTCCGCATTTGATTGATTGATTGATTGATTGGACTGTAGAACCAAGTGCTAGCCAAGAGTCCCGGATAACGCCGGGCCTATTCCTACAGCCTGTTTACATATAACAATAGGAAGGATAGGAAAGGTTTTTTTTTTTTTTTTTTTTTTTTTTTTTTTTGGGATGGAACGATCCGGTTGCAGACACCTAGCGATCGTACGGCACAACACAATTCTAATCTACTTCTATTCTACTAGAGGAAGGATAAAGGCTTAATAGGTTAAATGGATATCGATGGTATTGGTCTTCAACAATTGCTTCTCTAAATCAGCAACCTGAGGAAACAAATTTATTATTTCACGTGCATCTGGAAATTTCCTGTAATATAATTCTACATTAATACTTTTCAGCTACCTAAACAAAATTGATTAATTAGATCAGCCCGGTTACAAATACCTAGGTAAAGCCAATAGTTCATGAACTAATGACAACACAATTCTAATCTACACAACCAGCAATTAATATTTCAAAGAAATATTATTTCATAACATCTAAAGATTCCTGAAATTAATTCTTAATTAATCTACCGGTTTCTTAAATAATATAAATATTTATTGATTTAATCCTCTACAACTCCACAACTTACAATATAATTTCCTGAAACCATAGTTATTTGAATTATATTAATAGTAAATTGAATTATATTAATAATTAATTAATTAATTAATATTAAATTATTAATAACTTCACTCATATAACAAAAGGAAGGATAGGAAAGGTATTTTCCCCCTTTTTCCCTTTTCCCTCCTTTTTCTTTTTGAAACGGAACGACCCGGGTTGAGACATCTACCGATCGTACGGAACAACACAATTCTAATCTACTTCTATTCTACTAGAGGAAGGATAAAGGCTTAATAGGTGCAGCAACCTGCGAAAAAAATATTATTATTTCACGTGCATGTGGAATTTCCTGAAATATTATTCTACATTAATATTTTTCGGCTTCCGAAACAAAAATTGATTGATTGAATCGGCCTTTTCTGTTTATAGACACCTACAATCACAACACAATTCTAGTCTACAAAAACAGCAATTAATATTTCAAAAAATATTATTATTTCACAAGCATCTGTAGATTTCCTGAAATTTAATTCCAAATTAAAATTTTCCGGCTTCCTAAATAATATAAACATTTATTAATTTAACTCCTCAACTTACAATAGAATTTTTGTAAACCATACATGTAGTTATTTGAACTACAATGTATGTATTTACAATTACTCTAAAATCCATTTGTATTTAACCCTTGAATTGAGCAACCACGAAATAGTAAAAAAAAAAATACAACGACTAAGTGAGGCATCCCGAAGGTAATGCTTCCTAGAAAACTATTAATGTTTATATTTCAAATAAATTTAGCTGATTTCGTAAAAATTTCAAATGCGTTACTAATTTGGTTACCAAAGAATATTCGATTAATTACCAAGTCTACATAGGACATATTTATCCCATACTCAAAAGAACTTTACCATTCCTCAACCAATCACCATAAAATATGGTCTGCAGAATTGGAGTGCCACTCCAGCATAATGCTCAATTAAACTAGGCCATCTGTCAACAAATGATGGTCAAATTCGGTGTGCGAAGCTGTATTTGAACGAAATTTTGAGATTCGGCAATAATGAATGGAATCTTGCCGTTATCGGTTAGGAATCATGCCGTTATCTCAAATTTAGTTTGTAGAGCTGGGCTAGGGTTCTAATAAACTAAGAACCAATCAACCTGCATTGGTAAAACCAACGCGTCCCTCCGATGAAGCCCCACAGCCCGACAACTCCGAACCGAACCCGGCCACACCCCCACCCCAGTCACCGCCAAATCACGCACGCAGAACTTAGTTAAATCTCCACCAAGTTCCGCATACGTGACCCAGCAATAGCCGAAACAGGGAAACGGCCAAGGACCAATCAGAATGGTAAAACTGCAGAATCCCACCAAAAAGACACGTCAAAATCCCGAAACAGATTTAAAAGAAGTTCTAGAGTTCGATTTTAATTACATAAATTATAAACCAATTAAATAAACATTATAATAATAAATAATAATAACGCCTCCTATAAATATATGTACACATTATATATCTCATACATGAACTTAAATTACATTGGGTGAATCCACACGAGGACTCAGATTTCAGGCTACCACCAGATTACAATCTGTGAAGAAAATGAACACAATTATGAGCCCCTGTCGAAGTGCAGAACTGATGGGCCGAACCATATTACATACCAGTACTATAGGGTGGCATGAAGCTATGCAATGTGCACATGGTTACGAAAACCTACATATTAGCAGGACGTTCTCGTGACGTGAAAAGCGAACTGCGAGAGAGTTTCGGCCCCACAACGGATTGCAAAGATTAAATAATAATAAAAAATAAAAATAATAATAATTAAGAGAAACGACGCGTTTATTACTTTTACCTCGGTGCCGGTTTATAAATTTTGAAAAGGTGGAAACCTTAATTAGGTTGAATTATTGAAATCAATTGAGATAACCGCAGTGGACATAATTCAATTCTGAGAAAAATGGGTGATTTAAAGAAAATTTGGTGAATTTGTTGAGAACCATGTCAGCTAGAAAACATAATCAGCGCTTCCCATCAAGAGGTGGGGACAATTTATAGAATTCTGTATTCTGACCAAATATATTAAGAATTCTAAGGCCAATTAAAATATCCCTAGAAATCCAAATACAACCTCAGGTATATGGAGTGTTAGCTGGATTTTCAACCAGTTCCATTTCATTTCAACTGATTGATTAACTGATTGGAATATGTGACCAAACCTAAGTAAGATTCCCGCTTGACGACGGACCCAACCACACGCTCTTGTACATATAACAAGATGGAGTAACAGGAAAGGTGAATTAATTATTATGTAAATTGACCCGGTTTCAGACACCTAAGTAGTCAATAGTTAGTAAATTGTTAGTTGGAATATAATGTAAGACGGTTAGTACAAGACAACAAAATTATTTAATATATTATGGAATAATATCCAGCAATCAGAATCATAAAAATATATAAAATTATCGGAAATATAACTCATACTATTTTCAGTGATCGTTTTTACTATTAGGAATACCAATAAAAAGTGATAAAATATTGAAGTTTGAATAATAAAATTAAAGCAGTTAAATGTAATGATTCGTATATTAATCCAACTCAATTATCCTGATAAATATTAAATAAAATTAATTGAATTCAAACTACCAAACAATTAGTACAATATAATAGTACTCGTCACTGCCGTCATCTGAAAATCCAGCTAAAATCTAAATATAAAGACTAAAACCACATTTACACCATAGCCCCTTTAATAGTATTTTGCTAACAAAGTATTTTTCTCGTTCAGTTTACACCATAGTGGTGTGAACACATTATAATAGTTTATTACTGATATATGTATTTCATTAAAATTTAAAAAAGAAACAGTTGTCTTTTATCACAATAAACAAGAAAAATCAGAAGAATGACTAAAATGACATTTCGTATCCAAAATATATGATATAGTATCATTCTCACCGCAAACACTATACCAATACTCATTAGATACGTAGAACACTTTAATTGCAAAAAAGTATGTACGTATTAAAGTAGCAAAGTATTTTACTTTGAGTTTACATCGACATACTTTTATGATACACACTCTTATACTACTGGTATAAACGTGGTATAATTAGAATCAAAATTATAATTTCAGGAACTTCAACTCTTTCTAAATACTAAACAAAGTAAAACATTAAATCATATATTTACAATTATTAATAAGAAACAAAAAATTTCACTTTTACCGAATAAAACCTGTCAAAATATAATATAATATAATTCAGTAATAATTAGTTCAACTTTTAAATAAATCGTGATAAATATAAATAAACTTAGATCTCGGCATAATTAAGACTTAAACCAGAATTATTTTCCCAGCAAAACAAATTTTGAATCAAACCATAATTAAAACCACTATGCAGGCCTGCACACAAAATCTTGATTAGTTAATTTAAAATAATGTTAAAGTAGACATGACATGGAATTTACCCTAAACCGAAAAGAAAATAAATTGGTAAAGTTAAATAATTATAGTTAGTAAACAAATTTATAAATACAATACTAAAGTTATGTCTTAATGATTAATCAATTACCCAAAGCCGTGACAATTCGCGATGAAATCTCAAGTTCTTTTTTTTAAATAAAACCTGAAAATACTATCGATTATCATTTCGCTGTCTTTGTCAAAATATATAAATATAATATAAAAATAATAATAATAATAATAGCAACAAGACACAATATACTTTACAAGGATAACAATTACGGACTTGTTACTGTAAAGTAAAGGTTCTACAAATTTTATTTTATTTTATTTCCATACAATACGCATGCATATCATGTTTAGTTTCGTTTTTTTTACGAACATATTCTCTTCATTTACACACAATACTATGATAAAGTCGAACGAGAATTGTGTGTGGGTGTGTGTTCCACAATATAACCTGCAGAATGCATCCGTGCCGGTCACACACACACACACACACACGACACAAACAAAACAACAAAACTTTAAAACTTAACAAGGATATCAAATAAACGTACAAACAAAAATACAAAATTAAGAAATCCTCTCCCGCTCAAACCATATGCGACTAACACACTATGTACATGAAAATGTTAGCTAATTACGAATAGTAAGTATACTGTAGCCTGATTCTCCAAAATGCAAGACAATGTGTAAACGTGAAAACCATAGTAAGCTTTTCGAAATTACAACAACAATCCTGTGTGATTTTGTTTATTTTTTCGTTAACACACAATCGTGTTTCTAGAGAATCAGTGCACTGGTGCATACAATATCTTAAATTTTTTGGAATAAAAATTATTAAATACAAAAATATGTATTAAAACAATCAAAAAAATGATAAAACACTTAGCTTGAGCAACCTTTGAAATCCAAAAAGTCCTATACATATTGAAAAATTACACACAATGTGTATAATGTACTTAACAACGGTATTAAAATATCCATATAAACGAAATTGTTATATACATATTCTACGGCATTGCAAGCGCATCATACACAAATTACTATAACTATTCAATATGTATTTTTCATATACTATTCTTTTCATTATACTTAAAACACAAATTATTATTAATATTATTATTATTTATTTATGTGTGCACATATATTAATAATTAATTAATTAATTTAAACACATTTTAAATTATTTACTATTTATATAGAGGAGAGACAAAAATCACGTCTTTCCTCTACGACGTTCAATCGCCGATCCGGGGTTGTTCGTTGACTCCGCATTGTTACAATATTGTTAACAATGATAGCTCTAAACCGTTCTGAAACTGCCATTGTGACAACGACCACGTGCTTTTTGTCGTTCATAAACTAGTTTTGGCATTGTTACAAATGTAATTCTCAACTCTACTTGAGATTGCCTTTTCAGCTGTCAAAGTACTAAATATGCTACAATCAAGCTTAAAAAATATTCTTTCACATCAATATCTAAACAAAATAATTGTTTAATGAACTTTTTTATGTGGTCAATGTGTTTGATAAAAGTACTATGCGTATTGATTGAGTATTAATTAAAAATCATAACTTTAATACTCTTCAGTTCACGGCTATATGATTTAATAATTATTTTCATATTGATGAGAATAGAAATGAGTGTTTTTTTTTTAGTCATCGTCAATCATCTGTAAAATCAATGACATTTGTAACAATGACAGTTGTAACAGTGTTAACGGTGTAGAGTTTGCGAACATCCTCCGGGTTTTATGTTTTAATTTTGTTTTTGTTTTGATTTTTTGCTGCGTTTTAATTTATGCAGCGCTGTCACGAAAACCAATCTGTGTTTACGTCATTTTTTTTTTCTTTGTATAAAGGTAAAAATTTGTTCTTAATTTCCAATTTCAAATAATTTAAATAAAACATATTTTTTGTAGTAGTATTATTTTTTATTTTTGCTTTCTCCTACAAAATTTTAATTTTTGGGTTGCGTCACTTTTTTATGTCATGTGCGATATGTGTTATGGCATGGTAAAGGGAAAATGGGTTTTAATTTTTATCTTCGTTTGTAACGACAAGTAAATCTTCAATGTGCCTCGGGCTTTTAATGTTGATTTAAAAACTAATTGCTTACTGCTCGCACTATTTTCTGTGAAAGAACTAATCTGGCTCAACAACATTTCTCGAAACAGGTTCGCAATTCCATGGGAACGTCAGTCACGAATATCAATTGATTTGAGTTCTAAATCCTACTCAACGACTTGCTCAGGCACCAATTATGTAGGAAGCGTTCCGCGTGGTTTTATTTTCCGTTCGAGCCATCACCTCACGTAAACCTTGATCTTTTTTGATTAACTGACATGCACGGAATTGTTTCAGTAATCTGTTTCTAGACTGCGGAAGATGCATAACTTAATTTTTTGGGTATGAATTAGACTGGATTGGAATTCTAACAAGTTTTAGTTTTGGAAAGCTAGATTTGACTAGACCATGTCTTAGCGGGTTAAGGCCTAGTTTGTTTTGGCTATGGTGAATGGAGGAACTGGTGTTACGGCTATCGATTGCACAGTATATTTTTTTCGTACTGGCGGTATGAATAAATGCGGTATAATATTATTTATAATTGTTGAATTTTATGATCTGGACTTGTAGAGTTGAGTCAACAAACTTTTATTGGCTATTGTTAAAGTCGATCTATATAAATATTGGCTAATAGACAGCGATGGGTACTAGGTATGTAGTTATGATGGTTCATAGACAAAACACAAGTAAACCAAGCTAACAACATTACACAGATTCAACCTATGTATATACAAATCCTCGTTCGTACATAATCAGGAATACGTAAATAGAGACGGTTTTTTTATGGTATTTACTTAAACACACACAAGTTTGATGCAACGTTTTCTTTATACGCCTCACGGTAATTTTCGATCATTTATCGTGGGACCATGGTGTTGTTTTACCCATTTTAATATTTAAAATTAAAAATAAAGTAAAAACCTTAGTGAGTTTTTGTCGGAGTTTTTTTTCCATGCTAATGGTAAGATTTTGTTTTTCTCGCGAAATAGTGTAACAAAAACGAGTACTAGTGCTTCTTTCCCTATAGGGTGTGTATTACATTACACCAAATATAAGTGTGTATGGCCTATAAAAAAGCAGCTAATTAAATGGTGCCAGCTCTTGGAAAATTAGTCAACGCTAAGATTTCCTGATTGAAGTGAAGGCAGCTGCTGCACGGGGTCCCACAGAGGGAAAATTCCGACCGAAAATCTCAGTAATTAATTATACTGCCATTAAAATTTTAGTATAGTTTATGGCATACATTAAACAAAAATATCGTACGGGATAGTGCGGTTATATTCTTGTGCATTGAGCGTTAATTTGGTGATCCAAAATGGACATAAGTTGCAAAAAAAAAAAAAAAATTAAAAAACAAAAATAAAAATTTATTATAAAAAAAAAAATATATATATTTATAAAAAAGTAGAATCTATTTTAAGTTAGTGCTAAGTTTTTTTTTTGAATTAAAACTGAAAGGTGTTTTTGGTTTCGCCCATTTAGGGCCGTGTTTAGTTTAACTCACTTTAGAATAGTATATGAAGATTTTTTTTTGTTGTTGTATATTTAACTTCAATATTAGAAAAAAGTGGGAATTAAAGAAAATTTCTATTTAAACGTTTATCAACCACGTTCGGTTCAGTTCTCAGTGTTTTTTTTGATTAACAAAGTGAGAAAGTGTATGTGAACCATTTTAAGTTTTTTCCACAGCCACCACTGGTTAACCGGGGAGTACTCAACGGAAAGCTGGGTGAGTTTTATTTAAGTATAACCTTTTTCACTTTAAAAATTGATAGATATATTTTCGTGTTGTTGGTGAAAACGAATGGCAATTTTCTTTAGATTTGGAAGCATTTTTTTTGTTGTTAGTATAAGAATTTTTTTTGGACATTCCATTTTTTTTTTTTTTTTTTTTTAATAAATAGTTGTAAGATTTAAAAATGAACTAAAATTTTTCTTTGATTGGTCAATGGTGATGTGATGTTGCTACATCAGTGAAATGGTAACAGGGTTTTTGTATCTCTTTTCTTTGGGAGTTCTCAACACAAAAGATTTGTTGTGTCTCAGTGTAATAACTAAATGTCGGCAATATACCCTCCCAATATCCACTGAAGTCTATCCTTTTAAATTGTGTTGGCCGATCATTAGGAGACACGTAACACTGGATAGTTCCTTGCCCTATTGTTTTCGTATTTGTTTTGTAGAAAAATCTAGAACTTCATCCGGAATTTATGTTGGGAGTCTAGGTTTAGCTCACCATACCGGATTCGAATGTGATTTGTTAAGAAATTGCCTAGCACGGCCGAACTCCAGAACTTCTCTTAAGCCCATTTTTAAATCCCCACCCAATTCTGAATACCTGATTCGATTATATGGATATGGTTCCCAAGTTCTATTCAGAATGGTCGATTTTTGGAACTTGTACACGGCCTGGTTTCATTCATTATATCCGAATCTCAAAATTTCGTCAAATTTAGCTTTACACACCGAATTTGGCTATCATTTGTTAAGAGATGGCCTAGTTTCATTGAGCATAATGTTAGAGTGCCAATGCAGTCCTGCATACCATATTTGACAGTAATAGGTTGTGGAATTGTAAAGCTCCTTTGATCATAGCATAATATGTGCGGTGCAATATAATTTACTTGAAAATTAGTCTTTGGTGCCAAAACTAATGAAACATTTGAATTTTTCGCGGAATAAGCTAAATTTATTTAAAATATCTAATCCAATAGTTAATCTGGCATTGAATAACATTAATAATTTTCCGGGGACCATTGTCTTTGGGATGCCTCACATATTTTTTGTTAAATACTAACGGATTTTAAAGTAATTTTTATTATACTTTAACTAATTATGGCTTCAGGAAACTCTACTGTAAGTTCTGGAATTGCATTAGGATTAAATTAAAAAATGTTTATATTATTTAGGAAGCCGGAAAGCATTAATTTAGAATTAAATTTCCAAATGTACGGAAAATAATAAAAATTTTCCCTCAGGTTGCTGATTTAGAGAAGCAATTGTTGAAGACCAATACCATCGTTATCCATTAAACCTATTAAGCCTTTACCCTCCCTCTAGTAGTTAGAAGTAGATTAAAATTGTGTTGTGCCGTACGATCGCTAGGTATCTAAAACCGGGTCGTTCCGTCCCAAAAAAAATACCTTTCCTATCCCTCCTATTGTTATGTGTAAACAGGCTGTAGGAATAGGCCCGTCGTTATCCGGGACCATCTGTCAAGTACTTGGTTCTACAGTCGTATCAATCAATCAACCAACCAGTTAACTAAGAAAATTGATAGAATTAACAAGTCCTGAGTAAATAATTTTTTTCCCTTGGTTGATTTAACAAAATAGTTGGCCACTGCTACCAATTTTTTTCCACTTATATCCATTAAAATAACTATATGTTTTTGCTTAAATTAATTATGTTAAAAGTTAAATAACAACGATTTGGTTGTTTATAATTAAAATTTTATTCAACTAAGAGCTTATTCGTTTTTTTAACTAAGAGGTTGGGTTGATCGAAAATCACCAAGAAAGTAGTCTCAGATTTTTGTTTCATTTGACCCAAGCTTTTCTCTGAGTGTGGAGGTCTAAAAACATATTATTTGAACTAAACTATATAAGCACTGGACAATGGACGACTGGAAGAAGGTAAATCGAATTTTTAGGCACTCACTATATATTTTCAAAACTTAAATAAAAAAATCCGAAATTAAAGAGTTCTTTTAAATTTATAGGTTATATTTAGTGCTGGGGCTGAATTAGATATTTTTTCGCTAATTAGATATCTGGCGTTATGTTCCAGCATGGTTGGTTGCATTACGGTGACATTTAATAAAGATTTTGACGTTGGTCTTTCTTTCACAAATTGTTCCGTCCCAAACGATTTTGATATCATTGGTGCGGCCTGGACCTCTATTTAATTTTCTTTTTCGGCTAGCACGATTGTGATAAAAATTGGTGGAGGAAATGCCGAGGAATCAAATAACAGGAATCAGATGCCAAGGAATCAAATAACAGAAATCGATTTCGACGGGTGCTAATTTCGGGAAAATTCGTTTAAGAGATTCTTGGTGAGACCCGAGACCCTTTTAACTTTTTTTCAGCTATAACGATTTAGATAAAAACTGCGATGATAAGATTTTCTAATGGCAGAAATGCATTGCGAGAAGCTCCAGTTTCGGGAAAATTCCTTTATGGTTTTCCGCTCGAATGACTTTTAATAAAAATTGATGAGATGGGGTTTCGAGTGCCAAGAATCGACTGTGATGAGTTCTAATTTCGGGAAAATTTGATTAGAGGGTCCACAAATGGAATCCGGGTTCTTATCTAAAAAACAAAAATCTAGAACGATTTTGCCGCTATGTTGCGTCGTGTTTGGCAAATAAATATGTCATCTCAATCGAAGCGGTTGGAATTTAATATAAATTTATTAAAAACACATGCCACTGGAAAATTGTCAAATTAAATTAGCCTAAGCGAAATGGATCTCTTTGTATGTTAAATATAGGATTGAATTCCAAAATGAATTCCGTATGTGATTTTGAAAAATGAGTAAATTGGATGGAACGAAGATGTTTCTCAAACGAGTGTGAAACTCGGCTGGTAATATGAAAGCGGGTTCTTTAAATTGAAAAGAGTTTAACCGATGTACACCAAGTGTGGTGGAATTGAAAATTTTCGTCATCGTGATTTTTACAGATTTACCATTAGCTATATACTACCAAATTCTGGATCTGACTGTGTACTCCCTACAGCCCAGACGGATTAACTGGATTTTTACTACTTAATTATAACAATGGTAACTAATCCATCATCAGTATACTGTAGAAAGCCGAAAGTATTAATCAACTTAATGAATACTTGAACTAGCACCTATCATTCGTCTTTCACTCAACACACAATTAATAATTCATAATTTTTTATACACATTTTTTATTACGAACACTTCACACGATGACACGACTCAAAATACCATTCAAACGAATTTTGATCCTCATAAAAAAGTATGGATCCATTGCTGATCTCGATATAATCCCCCACCTATGCAAGTAATGATGAGTTACGAAATAACATCCCAAATTAAATTAACTTCATAACGGGTGTTATCTGTTATTGGATTACAATTTTGGATTGATTAGAAAGTATATTTCAATTTCGTGTAAATTTTTTATCTGCCGACAACCAAACTATAAAAATGCCGCACCAATAAACTTATTTTTTATCTACAGTTTTCCCGTTTGAATTTATTTTATTTCGTCGAATTCGTTGTATCCCCAAATAAGCTATTTCAATTTGATTTCATTTTTTTACTCAAAATATTCATATTTTTTGCCAACTCCCAATCGCACGATGTCTGCCTATTTGCTATCGATCTATCCAATTCATCTTCCGGTTCGTCAACGTTGTACGTTGTATTCATTACGTTGAAATCAATTTACAAATTGAAATGAAAAAAAAAATAAGAAATATATTCGGATATACCCAACGCGGTTAGGTGAAAGTTGAAAACTATTGCAAGCAAACCGATTTGCGTTTTATGTTATTAATTTACCTAATGAAAACCACCTTTCGATTCGCGTGTTATCAACACCGGCATACAGTTTTAATAAATTCTAACCGGAAGTAGAGCGGCGAAATCATAAATACTTATAACGAAACAATTTCCGAAATAAAATAAATTAAATAGCTTTTGGATGTGAAAGTTCACCACAAACAAAAAAGTTTAAGTATTTCTTCTACGTATTCTTGTTTACCGTCTTCGTTGTCTTTGCACATGGTAAAATTTTCCAATGGAGCGTACAATTCTTACGCGGTGATGAATGAATATTAACATTACGTACCGTAAGTATAAGTGGGGTGTTTGTTTTATATGTGTGCGGAGGCGGAGGGGCAAATAAGTAACATTCAAAATACTAAACTTTTATTTGCTTGGGAAAAAATAATTTTCCATCATTAATTTTAAATGCTCTTCGCTTAGTTTCTACTTTATTTTGCTCTCTCTGTGATTGTTCGTTAAAATTAATTTTCTTTTCGTAAATTGCAAGGTAGTTAGCGATTTTTTGCTTCTTATTGGATAAGTTAAATGTTGTATATAGCATGAAAAAATAATGTTGATACTTTTTATTTCATGGTAGGTATTTAGCAAAGATGCGGTGATGAAACAAATTTTGAATATTTCTTGTACAAATCGATTACGTAAGTGGATTTTAGCCAAAGCCATTTATCGGAGGGAGTATGGAAGGCCAAAACAAATAACGAAATAAATGTGCGTGTGTGGCTTGCCCAACCCCAGAAACCTTAGCCGTGCATAAATTACTACTACTACAAAAAATCGCCGCTAGCTCCTAAAAATGTGGAGCCGCTTCTGGTAAACATAACAACTTCATTTAGGTATAGAGTTATTAGGCGACCATGTACAAACACATTTAAACATGTCAATTTAGCAGAATCCTTCCAGCCGAAAATTAACCGTGAACAATTATAGGCTAATTAAATGCACCATTTAAAAATTTTGTCTCCAAGTGCAGTCATGACGAAATGAAATTTCTTGACCTCAGTGTTCTCATGTCTTCGTGAAATTTCTTGACCTCAAAATTTGACATTTGTTATTTTACTAAAGTACGAAAAAGTGGTTTTTAAAAAATTCTCTATGTGTCTAATGTTCTGTGGATCTGTAGTCCTCTGCGTTTTTTGGTTGCTAAAGCATATACTGCTAGATTTTTACCACGAAAAATTTCTCTCCAATATCCAATGCGTTACAGCCCCGCGGAATAACCGCTAAACGTTATGTCGTCATAGCAAAAGCTTTTCGGTTTTGGCAGGGATAAGGTGCTGAATGGTTTTTATGGTTTTATGGTTTTTTCATTTAGAAAGCTTAAATCAAACGATGCATTGATGGTTAAACATATAGATTAAGGTCCTGATTTGCGTCCTAGATCGGTTCCAAAATAATGGCATGCAAAACGAAACAACGCAAAGCGAAATACATTTTTTCATGTAATCCATGTGTAAGGGGGTCTTGTTGTTAAAGCAGCATCTGTCAATATTGTTGTGAATTGTAATGTATGGCAAATCACCATGTCAGGTTAAACCGTTGAACAACTATTGCAAATGATTAACTTTTATTTTTAAAATCAGTGCTGAGTTCGAGAAGCGTTCCGTGCATTTGCTGAATTTTGTCCTCGCCACAACCGTTCTGCCGAGTCGACTATTGAACGTTTGAGTATAGGTATCTCACACACAACTTGTAAAATTTACTTTTAAAAATAGAGCGTTCTCATTAAAAACCTTTTTATTAGATAGTTGATTAATTCCAAAATCGTAAAAAATAATTTGTTTTGCGCAAATTGAAACATAATTTCTAATATAATTCGATTTTCCCCCTTTAATGGCACTTTATGCAAATAAGCCAACCGCCTTTAAAGAATTCTGGTCTCCCCCAAACAGTTGAACTAGATTTCCATGTGCCATCTTGCTTTTATTGCGCGTTCTGTTAATAAAAATAATCCGTAACTTCGACATACTCGTATGCTTCGTTCGAGTCTTTACAGAAAATCTACTTGTTTTGGTCATAAATTTAGCAGCAGATTGTCAATATTTTAGGGACGCAAATCAAACATCGCGAAACGAAATAACGCAAGATGCGTTGTAAGGAGAATTTTTGATTTTTTTTTCTGAAGGACATAAATGGACAATCATTAGCAATCCTGAACTGACGACTACCAACTGGAAAGTGGCCAAGTGAGAAATACCAAAGGCTGATTATAGGTCAGCGATTATCATATTTAATAGAGAATAGCTTTCTGTACTGACGAGAATTAATTTAAACTAAATTGTGATGGGGACTTGGACTTAGGATTCCTGAACATAAACTTATCAAGCAAATTCACATCACACAATTTGGGAAAGCACTGGTTTGAATGAACCAGGTGAGTTACTCCTGGGCTATTAATAGCTCCACGCCATGCGCCTAATGTCATTATACCGGCGGATGTTCAACAAACGATTGATTTATTTTTATCCTGGTTGAAAGTTATGCAGTCTAGAACTCTGTCATATTCTTCAGCCTATAACTGAACTAAATGTAATATTTATATCTAAAGCGGAAAAAAGCTTTCTTTGGATGTTCAAAACACCTTAGTGCCATAAGTTTAGCTTCTTTTCTACTAAAAAGACAGATAGAAGCTCACTTTAGGACTACGATTGAGTCAAATAGCTTCTTAGAATCCAACACGCATATTGCAAGGGGAAATCTGTAAAAACTGCTTTCCAATCCCTTATTGCTCATATCTAGAAATTGCGTGAACGACAGGAATACTCCATGATAACTTTTCTGGGTATAAAGGAGGTCTTTAACAACGTCATGTTAGCGGCGACCACGCAGGCACTCTCGTTTCTGCACGTAGACGAGTCCCTCATGAGCTGGTCAAATCAAATGCTTAAAAGCATGGTCATGACGGCCAGCCTGGATGGGTGTGCCAATAGCAAATTTGTGAGTAGAAGTATACCTCAAGTTGAGGTATTATGCCCTCATCTTTGTAACTTGGTCATAAATCACCTGTTTTTAAAACTAGAAGGTGCGGGAACGAAAAGGCGGATGAACTCGCTCGATTAGGCACAACTTGCCTCATATCACCAAGCAGGGCGGATGTTAATATATCACTCGCTACGAGCAAATTTCTGCTTCGAGAGGAAGCTAGAAGAACAACGAACGACAGCTGGTCCAATAGTACTTCATCCTCAGTTACTAGGCAGGTCTGGCTAAAACTAAACCTGTCATGATCAAGGCAGCTGTATAGTGGTGGGTGCTATACGGGACACTTTCTCATAGATATAAGAGTGTAAGCATGCGAGCAGAATGAGTCTCTACATGGGTAATGTCGTAGATGCGAATATGAGAAGGAGGTAAGTATAAACTTTTCTCCATTTGCTTTGCACCTGTTCCCGTCTAGCGCTTATAGCAGACTAAAATTCTTGGGAGCTCCCCTTCTAAATGACTTGACGGACCTCAGTAAAGTGGACAAAAAGAATACCCTACGCTTCGTTGAGAACTCAGGATGTTTCGATAAGTATGTGACGAGAGAAAATAATGTGGCACGGATATGGATCTTATTGTGCATATTCCAGTCGTTTAGGACAACTACCCTGATCTATTATTTCTCTTATCGTTATCTTTATAACGGGTGATTTTTTAAGAGCTTGAGAACTTTTTTTTTAAAAAAAAACGCATAAAATTTGCAAAATCTCATCGGTTCTTTATTTGAAACGTTAGATTGGTCCATGACATTTACTTTTTGAAGATAATTTCATTTAAATGTTGACCGCGGCTGCGTCTTAGGTGGTCCATTCGGAAAGTCCAATTTTGGGCAACTTTTTCGAGCATTTCGGCCGGAATAGCCCGAATTTCTTCGGAAATGTTGTCTTCCAAAACTGGAATAGTTGCTGGCTTATTTCTGTAGACTTAAGACTTGACGTAGCCCCACAAAAAATAGTCTAAAGGCGTCAAATCGCATGATCTTGGTGGCCAACTTACCGGGCCATTTCTTGAGATGAATTGTTCTCCGAAGTTTTCCCTCAAAATGGCCATAGAATCGCGAGCTGTGTGGCATGTAGCGCCATCTTGTTGAAACCACATGTCAACTAAGTTCAGTTCTTCCATTTTTGGCAACAAAAAGTTTGTTAGCATCGAACGATAGCGATCGCCATTCACCGTAACGTTGCGTCCAACAGCATCTTTGAAAAAATACGGTCCAATGATTCCACCAGCGTACAAACCACACCAAACAGTGCATTTTTCGGGATGCATGGGCAGTTCTTGAACGGCTTTTGGTTGCTCTTCACTCCAAATGCGGCAATTTTGCTTATTTACGTAGCCATTCAACCAGAAATGAGCCTCATCGCTGAACAAAATTTGTCGATAAAAAAGCGGATTTTCTGCCAACTTTTCTAGGGCCCATTCACTGAAAATTCGACGTTGTGGCAGATCGTTCGGCTTCAGTTCTTGCAGGAGCTGTATTTTATACGGTTTTACACCAAGATCTTTGCGTAAAATCTTCCATGTCGTCGAATAACACAAACCCAATTGCTGCGAACGGCGACGAATCGACATTTCACGGTCTTCAGCAACACTCTCAGAAACAGACGCAATATTCTCTTCTGTACGCACTGTACGCATTCGTGTGGTTGGTTTAATGTCCAATAAAGTAAACTGAGTGCGAAACTTGGTCACAATCGCATTAATTGTTTGCTCACTTGGTCGATTATGTAGACCATAAATCGGACGTAAATCGCGAAACACTTTTCGAACCGAACACTGATTTTTGTAATATAATTCAATTATTTGCAAGCGTTGCTCGTTAGTAAGTCTATTCATTATGAAATGTCAAAGCATACTGAGCATCTTTCTCTTTGACACCTTGTCTGAAATCCCGCGTGATCTGTCAAATACTAATGCATGAAAATCCTAACCACAATAAAATCACCCTTTATATATATAATTCTTGTGGCTTTACTGATTTTAAGGAAATTTCGTGTATGTGTTTGAGTGGGTTCCCGGATGGTTTAAAGTCACAACTGGACCTGTAGGTGGCACTGCGATTGGGTTGTGGGATTTTTTTTTGCTTTTGACGAAATTTTTTTTTAATTTTTTCTTAGATTTTTTGCATATCAAAACATATAACCCCAAAATTACACAGCCCCCCTCTTCCACCACCAATCTTTAAATATATAACCCTGGAGATATACTCGACGCGACCGACGTGACTAAGTAAAAATAAAAAGTTAAACTATGAGAATTTATACTAAAGCAATTATACTCGACGTGATTCAGACGTGATACAAAAAAAGTTGATTTAACTTTAATTTTTTGTTGTTGTTTAGTACTAAAGTGATATCTTACAGAAATTTTATGAAATAATTAACCAATTTTATTTTATTTTTTGTTACCATTTTAACCTTTTGAAAAATCATCTGCGCGTTTTTCTTTCAACTACTAACTTTTAATATTTTAAATTTTTGGGAGAGATACATTTACCCAAAAGTTTTTTCCCCAAAACATATAAATAAACTTTCCCAAAAAAACATTTTCCCAAAAAACGTTTCCCCAAATGGAATTTTCCCAAAAAAAATAATTGCTCAAACTAATTACCCCAAAAGTTGAATACCCAAAATTATAATTTATTTATGTAACATAAAATAACGCAACCAACATAACATAATATAACAAAATATAACATAGCAAACAAAAATTAACAAATTTAAAATAATATACATATACTATACATAAGTATATCAACATTATACGGTCAAATTATACGCGATTGAACGTAAGTATTCAATCTTAGAATAATTCTGTTTTTTTGAAATGATTGATTTTATTTGTTTCTCCCGTTTAACCAGAATATTGGAACGAATACACGTATGACCAGCTGCATGCTTGTCCACCTGATATGCAGCGTATATATACTCTTTACGGAGATGCTCAATTAGGCAATATGTTCCGACGTGCGCTTTTTCCGTTATTACTTTGTTACAGGCTGGCTACTGCCAACCTGCAGATTTCACTAAGCACCTGCAGAGGCCTCCACGGTGATTTTTGCCGGCTACGTTCTCAGGGAGAAGTGCTAAGGTCGTGGGGTTTGAGGCTTGCATGTGCTTCTGGCTTACACCGTGATAACAGAAAGTTCGGGGACACGAATAATAATAAAATACCGAATGTTCCGCCGAAATTCGTCAGCCGGAACCTGAGGAACGAACAGCAGATAATCAAAATAAATAATAAAAATAATAATAACGGTAGAGGTGCCTTGGTGCGCGCATCCATTCGAATTCAAACAGGGCAAAGCCCCGGTTACGAAATCGGATGCGGGCACCAAGGGACCGCAGACACTAAACCGACACAGAGGGAGTCTCCGCTCCCATCATACCGACCGAGAACTTAGAAATTCATTTTATTTAATTTATTTTAAAAAGGAAAACAAAAGAAAACACAACTTCCCACGAGGAAAACAAGAAAGGGAGGGATCGAGAGAGAAGCGAGAGAGAGAGAACAGCAATGCGCATCGAGCGCGCACCCGCTGTGCGGCGCTCGATCACAAAACTTTTGAAAATTAGATAAATATATATATGAATATAATAAAAAATATATAAAAAAATTAAAATCAAAAAAAAATTAAAATAAAAAAATAAAAAATTGTACCTTAATTATTTTTAAAAAAAATTACTGGTGCGGCCTTGCGCGGCCGTCATGCCACAGGTGACCTTGCCCCACCCGGACCGTTGCGGCTTGGCTATACCGTTACCACAATAATATACTTAATCGAGTAACCGGTTGGCTACAGAGTTGCGGGCCTCTCCCCGATACCAAATAGCTATAAAAATCAGCAGCCGGTTGGCTACCGTTAATACGGCTGACCTGGTGCGGTCTGACGTTGCGGCAGACCACCGATAACCAAAAACACACAAATGGCCGGCTGGCCACCCGTGTCGTTGCGGGGCCTCTCCCCGATACCAAATAATCAACGAGGTGCCGGTTGGCAACCCGTTACGTTGCGGGGCCTCTCCCCGATACCAAAATAAACTATCCCGGCTGGCCTCGACTGGAATCCGTAAACGTTGGATTAACGAGATGGCCTCAACTGGCCGCCCGTAAATAATTTTTACCGTCGTACTTGTTGTGGCACTTCGTTGGCGTACTTCCGCCTTAAACCGAAAATATGAATAGCCGGTTGACTACCCGTTAAGTTGGGCGTGGTACCACCGAAAATCTTTGGCCTCGACTGGCCGCCAAAAATAAAATACTGGGCGTTGTCCGCCAACCGTAAATATTGCACTTCACCAGCAAGGTTAGTCACCAACACCACAATTGAATCGAATGCAATGATTGTCACACCAGACTTGTCTCCAAAGGAAAATCACCGTTTACGTAGCAATTATTTTTAATAGTAACAATAAATAGTTGATTTCCAAAACGTAAATTTTCTCTTCTATTATTGGTAATTATCACTGTACCACTAAATGCCCTTCAAACCTGACTTGAATGCCACAAAAATTAACCTTTTTGTTTCGATTTTTATAAAACAATCACATATTATTGTACAAATAATTTTATTTTCATAGAATGTATACAATTTCAACGTTTTGTCTTGAAATACAACCCAAGACTTTTATTCTCCAAATTACTACTCGACTCACATTAAAATCAAAAAAAAAAAAAAACTTTTAGATTTTTGTTTTAATTATTTTTTTTTCATTTACCAAAAAAAAAAGAAAAACTTAAAATCCTTTTAATTCTCAAAAATCACCAACTCACTGAGTTTTCAAAATGAACACCAAAACTCGAAATAAAAAATCATACAAACAAACTGTATGAAAGTACTCGAATCCCATAATCAAAAAAAAATTCGAGCGTCGCACAGCTCGTAAAACGTTTTAGAAGAAAATGCATCTCTCTTCTCTGTCTCTCCTTTATACCAAATTTTCGTTGGTACAAAAGAGAGACATAAAAGAAAAAACATTTTTTCAAAACGTTTTACTTTGCAAACACTCGATGCGCACTGTTCTCTCTCTCTCTCTCCCATTCTCGTTCCGTTGCCAACATAACAGAAGAAAACACACAGGAATCCATCCACCAAGAAGTCACATTCACACAGCGAAAACCCGGACGCAAGAAACCACGTTTAGACAACAAAAAACCCGGACGCAAGAAACCGTGGAGAATAGAAACAAATTTACAAAAATGTCTTGTTAAGACAACACAGTCGTAACAACTTGAAGCCGTCTATGCCAAGCTTCGACGTTGTTTGTGGTTTGCGGTAAGCTTTCGCAATTTTGCTCATAAACAGACCAAAAATGCGGTGAATAGCGTGGAGGTTTGTTGGTTTGTTTGTCGTTTACAACATAGTTTCTGCCAAACCAAACAATAATCTTTCGTGACCGCGGATCGGCGTGCTTCAATAATTCTTTAAAAAATTCTTGAAAAATTCAATGACCTGATCATTCGAATATCTAGAGCAACAGCCTCATTTGTACCGCATACAGTTGCAAGCCCTTCTTTCTGTACGCGGCGCCAAATGATTTGGCCAATATGAAAAAAAACAACCATGAAACCGCGTAGTCGGAAACACAGCCTTTAGAGCAGAGGTGGACGCTTTCTCAAAATCAGCCAATACAAAATTAGGCTTCAAATCGATGAAATGGTCACAAGCAACTTTTAATACTTCATAAATCATTTCGTCATAACATTTCCGCGACTTTGACGTCATCAAACAAAAAAGCGCTGGTACGGTAATGCCGTCTTTTTTTCCAAAAATCGTAAATAGTTGACGAAATATGCATGGAACAATGTCAAATGTGCCATCCATCAGCCAACAGTCTGCTTTTTCGAGCAGTCGCAATGACTTAATTGTGTCCATAAGTAAGATATACTCACTGCCAAAACATTTTTCTGATAAAATAAACCCTTCACCATCTACGATTCATAGATCTTCGGGAATATTTATATCACGGACTGTAGTTGGTTCTTTAACAACAGATTGTCGAACTCGCTTTATCTCGGATTTCTGCGCTTCTTTATTATGTAAATATATCCTAGATGTTGTTGGGCAGTTGACAATACTGTCCCTTATTATCGCAGCTGGATGTTTGTTTGTAGTGCTGGCAGCTTCTTTTATTTTATTATTGGCGAAGCGTACTGGCAAGTCGCTCGCTATCGTACCGTGCACATGTGTTGAAGGGGCCTTAACGATAAAATGTTGTCCATTTTCAATTTTTGTTGTTAACCGTGCCTTACATTGTTTTTTTCGACGATCCACACAACCCCAATAAAACCGATTTTGATCCATGGCTTTAACATCAATGTAGTAACTGTATCCTACATGGCACAACAAATCTTTGCCTTTGTTAGACTTCATAATATTTAAAGCCATTTAATTTTAATTTTTTTTGTAATATGTGTATATTTTTTGTAAATATGTAATATGTGTAATGGAAGATTTTTTAACTGTCACACATTCACAAAGAAATCAACGCATTCTATTATCATTTTGCATTGTATTATTTAACAATATTAAACACTTTAATACTTGTTGCATTTTTGTGCCAAAAAGATCACCAAAAATCCCAAAATTTTAAATTGGATGTTTTGCGCGAAACATCCAATTTAAAATTTTGGGATTTTTGGTGATCTTTATGGCAAAAAAAAATTTGGCCAAAAAATTTTTGGGCAAATTTTTTTGACGAAACGACGTTTGGGAAAACAGTATTTTGGTAAAAAAAATTTGGGAACAAAATTTTGGGCAAACGGTTTTTGGGGAAATTTTTTTTTTGGCCAAACAAACCGAACCCGTTTTGAACCAACACATTTGTGCATGCATTTCAAACTTATTTTCATCCGAAAAAAACACTATAACTAACCACACAATTGTGTTGGTAGTAATTCAAATCAAGCGAAATGTTTATCAACAACGCCATTACATACTATGTTATTTTAGTCAAACATTTATGTTGTTCGCAAGTATAACAAGATTCGACTTTTTTGTCATATTTCGAAGTAAAAGTAGTTAGTAATAGTTTTGCTTTCGACTTAGAATAAGATCCTGTATGAAAAGTGTCGCGGTTATTCGAAACTGGACGAAACTCAATAAATAGAATTGTATACATGTATGTGTGAACAATACAACAAAAAACAATATGGCGGGGCCGATCTTGTGCAATGACATATGTAAAAGGCTATAATTGAAAATACATTTTAGAAGAAAAAGATGGCGTCCAAATGTAAAGCAAAACAAAAAATTCAGATTTAGAACAATGAATATTTTATTGTATAAAAAAAATATATACATATATACACATCTAAATTATGTTATAATTAATTTTTTAATTATTTTTTATTATTAAACAATGATTTGATGATATTATTCCTTGATTGTAATATTAAAAGTTTAAATATTTTCCATATAGCTCATATCAAGTTTATTATTTCGCATTTGTTTTCCACTTAATAATTTAAAACTGAACTATAAATTAATTAATTTATACAAAAAATATTTTGATATAAAATAAATTTTGGTTAATTTTATTTAAATTAACGCACATCTTTATATTTTTTTAAGAAAATCACTTTTATAAAAATACCAAACTCATGTCGTGAACATGTAAAATAAATACGATACGTAGTTCTATTTTGTTTCATCTTGTTATATGTACTTGGGACAGTATACATATACGCACCAATACTAAAGTATTGAGTATTCGACTTTTTTCTAATATTTCGAAGGCAAATACGATAGCTCAATTTTGAGTTTAGTCTTGTTATACTTGGGTTTGGAAATTGAGCCAAAAGTTTTTTTTTTTTTTTTTTGTAGAAAAAGGGATATACGTATGTACGTACATTCGCGCAGTTTAGTTTAAAGTCAAATAAGACAAAAAGGCTGAAAATTCCAGTTGCTTATCATTCATATTCCGTTCATTTTTATATGAATTTTTTTATGCTAATTTCTCTTCGCTCTTGAATAGTAAAATGAATTTTCAGAAATGTTATGTGGTAAAAAACGTATAGTGAGCGAATATACTGCTCTTTTGGTTTTACTTTTCTATTCTAATAAGAAAGCGAAAATTCATTGTAGTGCTGATTGGATAAAATGTATTGTTGCCTGTAACGATCGAATAGGGAATACATATTGTTACGATTTTGCCTTGTCAATCAAGGTTCGAATCACTGGATTGTGAATAAATACACTGCTTCAATTTTAACTCACACAATTTTATTTACACAACACAATTTATTATACAACACAATTTTCACAATTAATTATTATAATTATAACACACTTTTTAATTATCACTTTAATAATCGCTTTAATAATCACTTTAATAATCTTTCTATTTAACCTTCACTGTATCACGTTTAAAATAATACTCAGCATTCCACGTCAACGCGCGCCTTTATATACCAAAATATTTGTTTCTAGAATAATCCTAAATGCGCAGCAAATATGTTAGTATAGAAATACGCCTAAATGTTGAGCATAAAATATAAATGGATTTGAACAACAATTAATTAAATTAACTTATTCTATTCTATTCTAGGTATCACCGTAACACTACCCCCCACCTAAGCCTGTTCGTCCCGAACAGGATCCAGATCACCTCCTCTGTAGAGCGCCAAACGATCCAAATGCACCACCTTTGGTTTACCTTTCCGTCCTTTCTGTATGCGATAAACCACGTCGTTCAACCTTTTAATGACAGTGTAAGGGCCTTCCTATGTTGGTTGCAACTTCGGTGATAATCCCTTGTGCCGTTGCGGGTTGTGAAGCCATACCAATTGCCCTTCCTCGAAGCCTTGATTATTTGCTCGTATGTCATATCGAGCTTTCATTCGATCACTTGATATTCGAATTTTCTCCCGTACAAATTGATGTATTTCATTGAGTTCCTCTTTCATCCGGTCGACGTAATCCTGTCCGCATAGAGCTGCTGATGGAACAGCTCCAAACTTTAAATCTCCCGGTAATCGCAGGTTGTTCCCAAATATGGTTTTAGCTGGTGTCACTCCTGTTGTATCATGTACCGCTGATCGGTAGGCCATCAAGAACATTGGTATATGTTGATCCCAGTTACGTTGGTTCCTTTCCACAACCTTTGCTAGATATTCCTCCAATGTGCCATTGAATCTTTCCACCATACCGTCCGATTGTGGGTGTAAAGGCGTCGTTCTTGTTTTATTGATTCCAAGCATCTGACATATCTCCTGAAATACCACCGATTCGAAATTCCTTCCTTGATCCGTGTGAATTTCCATAGGTACACCAAATCTGCTAATCCAATTGTTAACCACGGCATCAGCTATTGTTGTTGTCTCCTGATTGGGTATGGGGTACACCTCCGGCCATTTGCTAAAATAATCCATTATTACTAGCACATATTTATTGCCGCTCTCGGTGGTCGGAAATGGCCCCGCCACATCCATTGCAATTCTCTCAAATGGTGCCCCGACATTATATTGTTTCATGGTTCCACGGCTTTTTCGTGCTGGTCCCTTCACTGCCGCACATTGGTCACATCTTCGACACCATTCTACTACTGACTGTCTACATCCGGACCAGTAGAAACGTTGGCGAATTTTGGCTAATGTTTTATTAATCCCTAGGTGACCTCCACTTGCTCCTCCGTGATACTCTTTGAGGATTTCCGCTATCCGATCTTTTGGCACCACTACCAACAATTGTTTTACTTTACCATCCGTGCTTTCCCACTTTCTTTTTAAACATCCATTTTCTATGTGGAGGCTATCCCATTGAGCCCAATATGCTTTTACAATGGGAGCTTTGTCAGCTATCTCACTCCATGTGGGCCGGTGTTCCTTTTCCTTATATTTCATGATGAATGACAGGTTAGCATCCCGTAATTGCTCCTTCTTGATCATTTCATCAGTCCATTCCTCATCAGGTAGCACTTGCATAAGCCGAATATCGATGATGTTTTCCTTACCCTCCACACGACCACAATGCTTGCATTCCACGGGACATGGCCTTCTTGATAATGCGTCGGCATTTCCATGTGCGCTTCCCTTCCGATGTTCAATTTGGAAATCGTAGCTTTGCAAACGTTCGATCCAACGTGCTACTTGTCCCTCTGGATTTTTGAATTGTAACAACCAGCGCAAAGCTCCATGATCCGTCCGTAGAAGAAATTTTTGGCCATAGAGGTACTTATGGAAGTGCTTAACACATTCCACTATAGCCAACAACTCTTTCCGTGTAACACAATAATTCCGTTCCGGTTTTGATAACATCTTGGAGTAATATGCAATAACTCGCTCCTCACCATTTGTTGCCTGTGATAATACTCCTCCTATACCGTCATTACTTGCATCGGTGTCCAAAATGAATTTAATGTTGGGTATAGGGTATGCGAGGATTGGTGCTTCGCATAATCGGCGTCTTAGTTCCACAAATGCTTCTTCCTGTTCATCCTTCCATTCGAATGCCTTGTTCTTCCTGGTTAACTCGTGTAAACTCTTTGCAATATTGGCGAATCTTGGCACGAATCGTCTATAATAGGTGCACAATCCAAGGAAGCTCCGTAATTCATGTAAGTTTTTAGGTCGTGGCCATTCCTTCACCGCTGCGATCTTGTCTTCATCGGTATGGATTCCATTGGTTGTTACCTTATGACCCAAATATTTTACTTCCGTTCTAAATAGTTTGCATTTCTTTGGGCTTAGCTTCAATCCGGCCGCTTGTATCCGATCCAAAACCTCCGCCAAATTCCTTAAATGCTCGTCGAAATCCTTGCCCATAACGATGATGTCGTCCAAATATACGAGGCACGTCCTCCAATGTAATCCCTTTAGCACGCGCTCCATTAGCCGTTCAAAAGTCGCTGGGGCATTACATAATCCGAATGGCATAACGTTAAATTGCCATAATCCGTTACCCACACTGAATGCCGTTTTCTCGCGATCTTCTTCCTGGACTTCCACTTGCCAATAGCCGCTTTGCAGATCTAATGTTGAAAATATTCGAGCACCCGATAATGTGTCTAACGTGTCATCGATCCTTGGCAATGGGTAACTATCCTTTTTCGTCACAGCATTTAATTTTCGGTAATCCACGCAGAATCTCATGCTACCATCCTTTTTCTCGACTAACACCACTGGTGAACTCCATGGACTGCTTGATGTTTCGATTACCCCTGCTGCTTGCATATCTTTTACCATTCGATCCACTTCTCCTTGCTTTGCCAATGGTAATCTCCTGGGTGGTTGGCGAATCGGCATTTCTGCTCCTGTATCTATTCGATGTTTTACCATTGTAGTTCTCCCATTATTGTCCGGTGTACTGCAGAATATTGGCATGTACCGCTCGAGCAATTGTTTTGCCATATTTTTCTGTTCGTTGGTAAGATCTTCGGTCCATTTCTCCATGAATTGTTCTACAACTTCTTTCTGCCCTTGCGAGTTACTCGTATTAATCGGATTTTTCTGCTCGCACTTCACTATCGCAGATATTTCTTCACATTTTCCGATTATTGTCCCTTTCTTGATGGTTTTCGTCTTATCCGAGAGATTTAGAGTCCTAATTGGTACTCTATTATCGCTGTCTGGTTTCACTAGGACTTTCCCGATCATAATTTCTCTGGCTCCGCTCTCCGCTTCATTGGCTTCAACAACCCACAACCTGGGTGACCCAGAATCTCCATCCAATCTTGCCCATACTATTGTTTCCGAGTTCGGTGGCAGCTTTTCCCGATGATCCATTATAATTTGCCTGCTCGTTTCTCCTATAGCGGCGCTAACGTGAAGTGGCAACTCGATATTATCGTAGGTTAATACACCCCGTCCAACATCCACCACGAAGCCATTCGTTCTCATAAAGTCCATCCCCAAGATGACTTCGTCTACAATATCTGCAACCAGCACCTCGTGTTGAAAGTAATTTCGCCCAATCCTTATTTTTACGACCTTTTTCCCTTTTATTGCTGAATTTTCTCCAGTCGGCGTTCGTAACTTCATTCCATTAGCTGGTTCCATAATTCCATCGATAATATCCTCACGAACAATCGTATGAGTTGCTCCCGTATCCAGCGTGATCATACATTTCTTCCCATCAATATCGGCTTCAATTGTTAAGCTATCACCGCTCCTTGCTATTCTCGAAACATGGATGGAGGTTATGGGGCAATCGATTGTGGGAGTCAGCTTTTGCTCCTTCAAGCTGTCTCTTTTTAACGACTCCAATGTCGTCCGACCCTCCTTTCTGGCCTCTCTCTGCTGTTCGTTTTGTCTACGCTTCATAGGAGATGGCGATCTTCCTCGTTTCTTCCTAATCTCCCAGCAGTCCCGTGAGATGTGACCCATTCTATCACATACCCAGCATTTAATCCTGCCACTTCCATCTCTGAACCTTGGCGTAGCCCGTGCGGTGTCCATTCTGGAATCAATCTCCACTCGACGAATTTTCATTGCTGGTTTGATGATGGTTTGCGCAGTTTCGTTTGTTAACGCACAAGCGATGGTTTCCGTAAAAGTTGCCTTAGGTGACAACATCACCGCTCTGCGCGTCTCAGGATCTCGAATACCGTCAATGAATGCATCCATTTTAATTCGCTCCATGTAATCGGCCGACATATTTGAATGTACTAAATGCGCGAGCCGCTCAATTGCCGATGAAAATTCCTGTAGCGATTCTCCTGCTCTTTGGTATCGACCCTTCAATTCCATGCGATATATTTCTCGTTTGTGGTCACTTCCGTATTTTCGATCCAACGCCTTCATAATTCCCATGTAAACGTTCCGTCCCTGCTCGGGAATGATTTGTAGTGTTTCCGCCGCTTCGCCTTTAAGAGCCACAATTAACGCTGCAACACATTGTTCTTCAGTCCACTGATTTTGCTTAATGGCCGTTTCGAATTGGAACTTAAAAATACTGAAGGATGTTGTTCCATCAAATGTTGGTGGTTTTATCTTAACTGCATTAACCGTCTGAATCACTTGCTGTGTCGTTCCATTCGCCTTGACATCTTTGAGCTCCTTCTCGAGACGTTTAAAATCTTGTTCAACCGACTCAAATTTTTGTTGAACCGTCCCTTTAACATTTTGAATTTCTGCGTGTACTTCTGTTTGCAGTTTTTCCACTTTACCGTGTAGTGTAGAAGATAACTCCAGAAACCTCTCGTCCATTTTCTTTTGGCCATCTTCTATTTGGTTTTTAATGTCCTGGTTCGATTGTTTAATGTCCGCCCCTTGTTGCTCCATCTGCTGTTTCATTTCCTGGTTCAATTGTTTAATGTCCGCCCCTTGTTGCTCCACCTGCTGTTTCATGTCCTGGTTCGACAATTTCATTTGATGTTTAATGTCCGCTCCTTGTTGCTCCATCTGTTGTTTCATTCTCTCGTTCGATTGTTTTATTCCCTCCAACTGTTGTCCCATCATTTGATTCATAGCAGCCATCAACTGCGAAAAATCGAAACTTCCAGATGGGTTTTGTGTTGTTCCGACCACCGTTTGTACGTCCTTTTGTTTCTTATCCATACTGATCTCATCCGTTTTTTCCTCCTCGAAATCATACACGTCTGGATCTAAACCTTCCTTCTCCATGGCCTCACGTAGTCGCTCCACCAAACTAGCTTTTGTGCCTTCACTGACCAAACCTCGCCGTGTCAGTTGCTCCTTTAATTGCGCAAGCTTTAATCCGTAGAGAATCGTTTTCCTTATTATTCACAATCCCACCGCTGTCACCAATTGTTACGATTTTGCCTTGTCAATCAAGGTTCGAATCACTGGATTGTGAATAAATACAACTGCTTCAAATTTGAACTCACACAATTTATTTACACAACACAATTTATTATACAACACAAAATTCACAATTAATTATCACAATTATAACACACTTTTTAATTATCACTTTAATAATCACTTTAATAATCTTTCTATTTAACCTTCACTGTATCACGTTTAAAATAATACTCAGCATTCCACGTCAACGCGCGCCTTTATATACCAAAATATTTGTTTCTAGAATAATCCTAAATGCGCAGCAAATATGTTAGTATAGAAATACGCCTAAATGTTGAGCATAAAATATAAATGGATTTGAACAACAATTAATGAAATTAACTTATTCTATTCTATTCTAGGTATCACCGTAACAATATTATTTCTTACTACATTATTCTTGATAAGTGAATAGTAAAACAAAATATTTTTTGTTTCTTTACATTATTCTTGTTGATCAGGTTTTACAAATAATGCTTTAATTCCATGGAAGATTTGCTGACAGCAATTGTTAATTACTGATAATACGCAAAAACAAAAAAAAACTTTAAAATTTCATATGAGTGACTAAGAACAGAAATATTTTTATTTCATTTTATAGCAAAATTTTATGGTTTTACATTTTCGCATAACCTACAAATTTCTTAAAATTTTTAATTTGTACATTATTTTCGTATCAATTTTAATATCATATACCACAAAAAACCTCTAACGTTAACAAATTTCAACACAAAAAAAACCCAATCGACATTTGAGTATAAAAAGGGCGGACGACTTATTTTGTATGAGGACGAGAAAAATTTATTAGCTTTTGTTACAGGCTGGCTACTGCCAACCTGTAGATTTTCACTAAGCGCATGCAGAGGCCTCCACGGTGATTTTTGCTGGCTACGTTCTCAGGGAGAAGTGCTAGAACGTGGGATTTGAGGCTTGCATGACGCTCCTGGCTTACACCGTGATCATACAGAAAGTTAGGGGGAACGCAAATAATAAAAAAAAATACCCGGATGTTCCGCCGAAATTTGTCGGCCGGAACCTGAGGAACGAACAACACAATAAATAAAATAAAATGATAAAGAAAAAATAATAATAACGGAAGAGGTGCCTTGGTGCGCGCATCCATTCGAATTCAAACAAAGCCAAGCCTTGGTTACGAAATTGGATGCGGGCACCAAGGGACTGCAATCACTATGCCGACACAGAGGGAGTCTCCGCTCCCATCACACCACACCCGAAAATTAGTAATTCATTTTGCAAGAAAAATCAACTACAAAAATAGAAATAATACAAAAAAATAATTGCCGAAAGAAAATAACTGGAGAAGAGAAACACGAGACGAAACGAGACGAAATTGTAATATAATCAAAAAATTTAAAATTTATAAAAATAAAATCAATCATTTCAAACACAATAGCCGGTTGGCTACCGTTGCGGCAGACCACCGATAAATAAAACACAATAGCCGGTTGGCTACCGTTGCGTTGCGGGGCCTCTCCCCGATACCACTATAAAACGAATGGCATCAACTGGCCACCCGAAACTCGTTGGCCGTTGGCTCGCCTTACCGCATGTACACCAATATCACCTGGATCGGACACCAAAGCGGCAAAACGGCGTCTGGCCAAAACCGTAATTACCACAAAAAGACGTTGGGCGTGGTACCGCCGAATGATTTGGCTTCGACTAGCCGCCTTAAATAATTTCGTTGGGCGGTATTTCCACCTTACCCGTACTATTTTGCCTGGTTGAGCACGCACCTCGTGCTCGAGTTGCTCGCCTCGATATATATTTAACTTGAGGCCACGTACTGGCAGCTTTCATAAAACTGAATTACAACTTTAATCTGAGTTGCAATTATTTCGCGTCGATATTCGAGATGCAATCTGATCGTCGATAAATTTGAATAAAAATCCGTCAGGCAATCGGTATGGATTGCAATTTACACTCCGTAAGTAATATACACACGTGGCCCAAGTGCCGGTTCGGCGGGCGCGACAACCACACCTACACAACAACACACGGTTTGATACCGTTCTTTTACAGCTCAGAAAACCCAAAACACAATATACTAATAACTCTTAAATTGGTGGTCCGTATTATTTGCCAAATAACTTTGCAACACAAGTTTGTATTTTTTCATTTATTTTTTTTTTATTTCTTTTATTACTTATTCCTTATTAACTATATTATACACTTTAAGTTTATAATTTTCAACCACAAAAATTTGCGACTTACCCACAAGCAAAGTTTTTTTTTTACTTTAAAATTATAAATTATACATTTTATTTTTAATTACAAAACGGCGGGGCATGCCAGATTAAAAAAAAAAACAAAATTTTTTCAACACAATACTCGACTGTATATTTAGAAAAAAACCAAACTCGAAACCAACCAAAAATCACAACTTGAATGATGACACCAGCGAAAATTCTTGCGCCACACAGCTCGCAAAACGTTCTAGAAGAAAATAATCTCTCTTCTCTGTTTCTCCTTTATATCAATTTTCATTGATATAAAAGAGAAGCATATAAGAAAAACATTTTTTTCTAAAACGTTTTACTTTGCACACACTCGATGCGCATTGCTCTCGCTCTCTCGTCATTCTTCTCACCTCTGCGCCACCACACGATGAGGTACAAAACAAAACGTCGCGGGTGCGTTCAGCGCACAATTAACAGACAACTACGAAAGCGAAGACAACAACCGAGGTGAATAAAATAACACAAAAATCGTAGTTGCGACCACACAGTCGTAACACTTTACATACATTTTTTGTACATGTGTGAAAAATACTGCCATAAAAAATATTCAAATTTACATTTTTTATGGCAGTATTATGGCAGTAAACTACCATCATCACAACTATTCTCTCAGTAAAATTTTACTGACAAAGTGACAGCATGTACAACCAGTAAAATCTATATTTTTTTTCGCTTTTATTTTTACTGACACCAGATTTTTCCCATGGAACAGGGACATGACACTGATCGATCGGTGTAGAGTGAATAATACATTTTAACGAGAGACTTTTTTATATGCTGATATATGCGTATGTGTGGATATGTGTGCATATGGAGGTGTGTATGTTTATGCGTGTGTGTGTAGGTTCATATGTATTTATACTTATGTATATGTTTAGTTATATATACGCATGTGTATATTTATATGTGATTGATTGTTTTTACCTTTTTATAATCATTTTAATATTTTAAAAATTAATTTGATATATCACAAGTTAAAACTGCTAAAGTCAATTTTCTCCATTATTCAGGAGAGCAGAATAACATATAAAAATTGAATTTGAAAAAATATGGAATTTACAGAAAATAGTTATCACACTAAAATAATGGCTTAATTTACAGTCTTTTTAATGAAGTATTCGTGTTAAGTTTTTCTCAAATAATAACGGCACTATGACCAAAAGAACAAATTTACCAGTTTTGTCAAATATATTTTAATTAATTAAGATTGGTAAATTGCAGTTTGTCAGTTTTGGTGTAACAGACATAAGTACACATGTAAAACTTACCGAAATTAACTTTACTTTACCCATTGTGATCTGATAATAATTTTAAATAAAATATATTTTGGTAGTTTTGCTTTTAATTTTTATTTGTTTTTAATTATGTATTTTAAAAAATTCAGTTTTAATTGAACAATAAAAAAAAAATTTGTAAAAAACAAACTAAAAGATAAACAATTCATTACATTATGTTACAAAAATTTCTTTTAAATCAAAATTTCTGTTAAATCGGGATGAAAATTTAATGAATTTTCCGATGATAGGTTTCTGTAGAAACCGTGAAATGTTGGGTCAATTAGTGGCAACAAGTCCATAAGATCCCGTTTTTTAGCATCACTAATTTTAATTGATTCATTGTAGCATTTCGGAAGTTGCTGCATATCCAAATTATTACCACCACGTTTTTTTTATTTTTAAAGTACTAAAAGGTAAGTTTTCATCAAGAGAATTCTTATATTGAATAATCCCGAATTCTTTTGTATACTTTAGCCATTTTATTTTATTCCAAATAAACTTGTTGCCTTCTTGGTCAAGTTTGCGCCAGACGAATTTTTGTGTGTTTGCTTGAGAAAAATTCAAAAAGTCATCTTGAATCATATCAATGACCTCAAATGGATTGGTGGATCTTATTCCTCTTATAAATTGACTCCAATCTCTTGGGATTTCAATTTTGAAATCCGTTCGTTTTTTTCTTCTTTCGATGGTGGAGTGATCGATGTCACACTCCATGTGTGTATGTCCGGTTTCTAAAAATTTATGTTCGATTTGCTGTATTGAATTAGATGAACAGACAAACATCATGAACATTGTGGCTGCCATTCCGTTTTTATTTTGTCCCACACAATTATCACTATAAAATATTATATGATTTATATTTTGGGGTATTTATGTGAGATGTTTATAAAGGCAAGCGGCAATTTCATTCCCACCTCGTTTCGCTAGGCTCTCGTTCCACGTGTAGCAGTATGGTTTACCGGTAGTACTATCGTGAATAGTCAAAATAAACGTCCATAACTGTCTTTTATAGAACGCCACAGATGTGTTGAGATAAGGCGTCGGTAGACACTTTTGCAAATCGAAAGAGTAAACTTTCATATTGCTTGTCGATTGCGCTGTAGCCTTATCTTTTTTTTTTGGCTTCATATGCCATATCCGCTTCTAGGTGATGAATTTCTTTTTCTTTGATTATACGTTCCTTCTCTTCTCCAGATACAAAGCATAGTTTCATTTTAAATACATCGCATTTGTGACACGTATCGACTTTTGGACTTTTAAATTTGATATTAAGAGTTTTGAAAACCTCAGCGTATTTTGACATACAAACTGCATTGTCATGAGATTCGGCATATAGATTATACATCTTTGTTAAATTTAAATCGCTGTGTAAAAATTTCTGTGCCGAGTCACGTCTGGTGTAATGTGACTCGTAAGCCGGAAACGAGTTGATATGATTTTCAACTTTCTTTAGGTTTTCTTCAGAGATCTTGTGAGACGGAGTCTTTTCTCCCTTTTTTCGGCTTTTTCGGACAAAATATCATTTTGATGGACACCCATACAACGTTTTACGACAATTTTTGTCGCATAAATACATTTTGTAAGGGTTTGTGTATCTTTGTGTACACAAGTGCCCTGGGGTTGAACGTGGGGGAGGGGAATGCATTTTCTCTACTTTTGTGGTAGAAATATTGTTAATAAATGGCCTCTTTGTTTTTATGCGACAAAAATTGTCGTAAAACGTTGTATGGGTGTCCATTAAAATGATATTTTGTCCGAAAAAGCCGAAAAAAACTCAAAATAAATTAAATTCACGGACGTCTTTAATTCTTCTTATTTAATTTTGTTGTTATTACATTCCAAAAAGTAAGACGAACTATGCGTACGATTTCGTGGATTACTATTACTTTTGGTCATTGATTGTGTTTTTTTCTCATTAACCTCTATTAAACCGGCTATATAAATAACTCTAAGGTTGTATGCACCCAAAGCCCAATAAGCGTCGAATAATTCTTTTTGCTCAGTGTTTTTTATTTTTTCAATACATTTTTTTCTACAGTACTGCAATGGTTTTATTGTACTTTCCGCTACCTCTTTACCAGATTTAGTTGTGTATCCTGCTCCGAAATTTCGTTTTTTTTTCCTTTCCTTTTTACTTGAACACGATGGGGCTAGATTATTTTCTATTTCTGTAGCCATTTGCTCGATTACTGCTTCAAAAATAGAATCATCGCTATTACCTTCATCAGAGGGTTCATATTCGGGATCTCGATCACTATCGTAAATTTCTTCTTCGGCCATTTCAATAGTTTCATCAATTGTCAAATCACGTACTTCCGCAGTAACTATAGAGTTACTGATAATTGAAACCGTTTCATTGTTTGGGAGAGCTGGTATATTTAAAATATTGTTTTCTACTTGTGGCAAAGTTTTCGCACAACATAAAGATTCTGTATATGGCTCACTTTCATTATCAATTGCATCAATTTTTTCAAATCTTGGTGTTTTGTTTGGTGGATGATCTAAATTATTAAACAAGAATAATATTAATTTTGATATAAATATGTATTCGTATACACAAAAAATAGATTTACTCACCGTTTGATCGCGGGATGTCCGTTTGGTTTGAACGGCTTTTTTTAGAGCCATTTCTACCATTAACTTAGATCTATACATTGCACTTTTTAATCAAAAAAAAATCAACTAGAAATAACGTATTTTATCGGCAAAAAATAAAAAAAATAATTCACAGCACTAGGAATAATTAGTAAAATACAGTTTATTTTAGATTTTATGAGAAACTAGCTGACCCGGCGAACTTCGTACCGCCTCAAAATCAATAAATGTTTTTTAAAGTTATTAGCTTAATAAAATTGAGTTTTTTATTAAGATTAAATAAATTAAATGAATACTCCAAATTAATTAAATTCAATGAAATTACAAAAATCAAAATGAAATATATTTTAATTACATTGAAATGAATGTAATTCACGTGGCAGCAAGGCTTTCGTTTTATTGAATTGAATAGAAATGGTTCGCGTAGCATTATTGCACTGCTTTCTTTTAAACTATTTGCTGGGTGAGTTGCAATGGAGTCGAGTCCCTTCATTGTAGCACCTTGTGATATACGACATTTTTTGTTTTATTGTTAGGTGCGAGAACGAATATAGCGGATGGTTTACCGACACGTGAACATGCTACGTACAATTGGCCGTGAGAGAAACATTCATTTTCTAGATTCAGGCCACAAACACTCAAGGATTGGCCTTGTGATTTGTTGATCGTCATTGCGAATGCAAGACGAATCGGAAATTGAATTCGTTTAAACTCGAATGACATATCGGTTGGGATCATCGGAATTCTCGGAATGAGAACTTCCTCACCTTTGAACTTCCCTTGAAGTATCGTCGCGTGAATTACATTGCCCATGAGTTTTCTCACCACCAAACGCGTTCCGTTACATAGTTTTGGTTGATTCAGGTTTCGTAGCATGATGATTATCGAGCCAACTTTTAGTTGTAAATTGTGCGGTGGCAAGCCAGGTAGATCCAATGAGTTTAAAAATTCAGTTGGATAGTTGGTTGCTTCGTCTTCGTTTGTCACACAGTCAATAGATTTGAAGGAATGAAGTGGACCGACGATTAGATTTTGAATTGTAAAATTTAAGTGATCCACATCTTTGTTCTTTGCCGCAAGAATTACTCGTTCACTCACCCAATTGTGATTTTTGTGGTTAGTAATATTGTTCGGGAACACTTTATTGATGAGCTCGTCCTTCGTTGAGACAAAAATGCAAAAGTTCTGAGGAAACGAAATCAATCCGTTCGATTTGTCGACCGGAACACGGCCATTACCGATAGTCAGCAATTGCTTGGAGAATTCTTCGGCAGATGGATCGTTTAACAATGCAACTCGCATGTTTGTCGTCAGCTGAAGTTTCTTCACATAACACCACAGAGTCGATGATTTGATGCAAGCGTTTATTTCATCAGCAGCGGTCGATCTTGGAATAACTGGTATTGTTTGACGGAAATCGCCAGAAAGTAGAATCATTGCGCCTCCAAAACATCTTGAGTCATTGCGTAGATCTTTCATAGTTCTATCGAGTGCTTCCAATGCGCGTTTGTGCGCCATTGTACATTCATCCCAGATGATGATTTTACTTGCTACCAAAACTTTCGCCATTGCTGAGTGTTTTGCAATGTTGCATGTCGGGTTTTCAGCCGATTGAAGGTTTAACGGTAATTTCAACGCTGAATGAGCTGTTCGGCATCCTTCTAGCAATGTGGCCGCTATCCCAGAAGAAGCAACTGCTACAGCAATATCGGATCTCGCACGAACAATGGCCAAAATCAATGACATGAGGAATGTCTTCCCAGTTCCACCGGGCGCATCGAGGAAAAATAATCCACCATTTCCATCATGAATTGCCTTCATTAACGTATCGTACACTCCTTTCTGTTGGAGGTTCAACAGTGGTACATTGGTTCGAACTGATTGGTTCAATGCATCTCGATCATATTCATGTTCACGTTCCAATTCTCGATTGAAAGCGTCGTTCATTCCACGACATGGCGTTGGCATTCCTAATTTGACTAACAAACTGCCGCACATGCGAAAACACATGTCTTCGATCAAAAGCAAAGCCTGGTTATGTATCTCCTCATTCACCTCGAGATCGGGATTTCCGAAACTGACACGAATTCGATGTAGAATGTCTTCTGACATGTCATTCTTGTACTTGCTCCATAGTTCACGTGGATTTGATGGGAAGCATGTCGAAATAATGATAGCAAATAATGTGCGTATCTGGTTTGGAGTTGCAGAAATAATTGATTCAGCGATTGTCATGTCCCAATGAGTATCGTTTTCAAGCAAGTTGAGCTGTTGACATGCAGCACGAAATGTTGGGCACACTACACCATTGACAGTTCGAAGTGATTCAAATGATGTCGGCCCACGAATATTCACCAGCAACAACCGCAAGTAGAAGCATTCGTCATTCTTCGGATGAACTGTGTAAATGCGACCAAGAGCATCAGTAGAACGCACATTTGGATGATCAGGAACCTCATCGCCTTGCTTCCGACGTTGAAATTTTTTTGATGAGGCGTTCCAAGTGTAATAACGTGGCATCTCAGAGTAGAGCAATGTTCTTGCAAACGGATCACTTTGACAAATCGAAAAGAAACTGGTCAATGTTGTTGCTGGAGGTGTCTCAGCACGTTGAGCAACATTCGATGAGTTGAAATAAACTCGTTGACCATTCTCCAGATGCACCGCCAAATGTACAACAGTGGGATGACGTTCATGAATAGGGAATGAGAATATACGCCAAATCGCCTCATTGCAGCTCACATATCGACCAACTTGATAATGCGTGATTTCATCGTTTGTATTGGGATTTTGAACACCAAAAACTGCCATATCGCTACCTTTCGTGACATATTTACAAATGTATTTTATGGACTTCACTGAATTGCAGTACTCCACGTTGCAATGCGCCTTGAATGTTTTGGAAAGAAGTGGCGAATATGGAACAATCCAAGTGTTGTCGACCACGAACTCATTTCCTCTCACTATCGTTGTGATAGTTCTACCGTTATCATCGGCTGATCGACGCCGGTACAGTGGATAACCATCATTGCCAGTGATAGTCTCTGCGGTTAAATTTCGTGGATAACGCTTGGAACACTTGTTGTCGACCATGCACTGTGATTGGGGATTGATGGAGCCACACGGACCGTGAACCATGTTCGTAATTACAACATCATGCAGGTCTGGATCGGTTTCGGGATCAGGAATCTCGGCACATATGATGTCATCTATTTGGTCTGGTCGAATTTTTTCGGCTAACCAAATAAGAATGTGAGCATGCGGCAAGCCTCGTTTCTGCCATTCAATTGAATACATCCAACATCGAGTATCCCCAAAGACGCAATGCCTAACAATGTAGTTCATCAGCGACCGGATTTTTTGTTTGAAGACACGTGCGATGATGTCGTGCCGATCACTTGTTATTTGCCCGGGTAGCAACAGTTGAACAATCTCTATCCATTTCGGATTGCAAGTAAAAGTGATGAATAAATCTGGACAACCGTAATGACGAACATATGTCATTGCATCTTGCGCATATTCATGCATATGACGCGGGCTGCCAATGTACGTCGCCGGTAGAATAGTCAATCGACCAACATTAGCTGCATCTCCTTCGGTGCTGATTGCATCGCGTAAATGGATATATTCCTCTGAACGCAGTTTAGCTTGGTTCAACCGAATGAAAATGAGGCGCTCTGTTTCGATTTTGACGTACATGTCGTCGATATATTGCTGAAGTAAACGACGAAATCGCAGCAAATAGTTGTCAGCATTTTAACGAATCATCAAACGATATGCATAATAATTCATCGAGCTAACCTTCTTGTTAGTTTCCTCACCTGAAATGAAATCAGTAAAATTAGTGTCATAATCTAAATTATGATATCAGTACTCACCGCTCATGGATTTATCATGTTGATATTGAAGTGATATTCATCGTCTCCTTGCCAAAACATCAGCGGGTATTGCAATGTATCGTATGAACGGTGTGTTTCATTTATTCGTTGCAGTTGTCCAGTGTCGCGACGTGTAAGCACAATATCGCGCGGTTCCACGCTTTTACCAACAATCACAATTGCGACTTCATCTATTGTTGGAGCATTAAATTGGCGTTCGTGTGTTCCAGCGGGTCGTTTATCTGCTCTGATCACGACTTTGCAGTCGTCACTTGGCATGCGATCCAACGCAGATTTAAACAATCGAACCAATGCATGATGTTCATGGAGTAGTTGCTGCAAATCTTTCAGAACTATCCTTTTCATTGCTGTATTGATCGTTTGGCGCCGATCAAGTTGATCCTCCATATTGCCCATAAAGTATATTTGGATGAATTTATGCTGTCCATCTTCAATCGGTTGCAATGACCCAATTCGGTGGTGAATTTGGCCTTGAATCTGTAAAGTCGAAGACGAAGTCAGAATTATAGATTTTTGATCACCAAAAGAAAATGAATGTTTACTCTCTCGAGCAGAAATGACCTTAAATGTTGGATTGAATCCGCGTTCTTCGATAATGTCTGCTCCAAATGAAGTCATTTGGAAACATCCGTTGTATCTTTGAGTGTTGGATAGAAAATGTCGTGATTCTGGTGTCTCGCCACGAAGCAATGAACGCAACAGTTCAGGTGGTGCAGGCAATAATGGCAATCTCACCTTGCCACTGAGACAGCACAATCCAGGCGTTTCTCCAGCGAACTTCAATGCACCGCAATGGTCGCACACAAACTCCATTGGGCCAATTCGAACGAAAGGATGCGAGTTGTAGTCAATTGTGCAATCGTATTGAAACGCTATTCGATTCAAATCAACACTTGAAGGATTTCTTCTTGCGCGTCGAAAATTATCTCGTTGTTGATCTGTGCGATAAGCTCGACGATTTCTCATTGTCAACTGAGCCATTTGACGTACTGCCTCTCTTTGTGCTTGTCTTTGTGAAGCGCGAAGTCGGGCCATACTAACGCGGCGCACTTCTCGTGTGATTTCTTGTTCATCTGCAGTGGATTGATTCGCAATAGTCCGAAGTCTAATTGCATTACGGCTTCGTGGTAAAAGATTAGATCTTCTGGCTCGCGGCATTGTAAATAATACTGGAAAATTAATCACACAAACCAAAATTACATAATCAATTATCGATGTGCGCACAATCACAAATGTGATAACCTCACAAAGTGAACATCTTCGAAGGGAACTTACCGTTTAAAAATCCCGATCGAAAATAGAATTCCGCAGAATAAAAAAAAAATTAAAAAAACAAAAAAAAAAAAACTGGTGTCCGGTGTTGGGACACTCTGTACCACTAAAAAAATTACGTACTATTGTACGCAAAAAAGTACTGTTTTCTTATTGTTATTGGCATACACCACACAACCTCTTATTTCACTAAATTCCACCACTTAAAACCAAAAATAAATTAAATTTAATATTAAAATCGCAAAGGAAAAAAACTTTTTTTGGAGCTGTCAAAATCTACTATTCGCACTGAAATCGTAACTCGGACGAAGATTTTATCTATATAAATAGATAAGTAGATGAAATAAAAAAAAAATTGGATAAAAAATAAAATGGTAAATGTGCATGCAGCCTCCAGTCGGATTCGTATCCAGTACCTTGCAGTCCAAGCGCCGAAGCTTTAACCACTGCACCACTCGTCACATACAAACTACACCTACAAAATTCATATAAAAAAAAAGATTTTTTTATTAGATTTTTGGGGCTTCCCTTTTGAGTTTTTCCGACTTTTCTTTTTTCCTAAACCACCACTGTATTGAGACGAACAAAATAAAAAAAACAAAATGTACTAAATATATGAGAAAATGAATTTTCTTGATAACTTTTTTTTGGTGAATTTTTCCAATGTTTTAATAGTTATTATGCTATTCGGAACGGAGTCAAATCCAACAAAAGAAAGATCATAAAAATCGGTCCAGCCGTTCTTCAGTTATAAATGGTGTAACTAACCCGACTTTGTTTTATATATATAGATATGGTACGACACAATTAACAAATTCTATTCAAGCAATTTATATTTCACAATAAAACACTAATGCATTTGGAATAACTGTTAAATTTGAGTTTAACTTTTTACAAAAAAGAAGTTAATAAGGACATAACTACTAAACTCGTCACTTTATCACTTTTTCCAAATTATAAATGAATCAAATTAACTAAATTTGCTTAATATGTTCCTGCGTAGGTAGATTTTTTTACCAGTTTTTCCAAAATACTGCGGGCCAATAGTTGGGTAAATCGTTTACTATGGTAAAAATCGGATTTATAACAGATTTTTAGATCAGTTTGCCATAGAGTTTTTGAAAAATAAATGAATTTACCGAAAAATTTACTAAAAATTGGCTTTTACCCGACTATTGGCCCGCGGCCAAAGTAAATTAATTTGAGTTTATCTATTGGGGTTTTCTTTGTTATTTAGCATAGAATAACATTTTGACAAATCTGATTATATCAGTTTACGTATTTTGTCGTGGAGATTTTAGATATCAAACAATACCAATATTTGGTAAAGTCGACTTTAGCACTTTTAACTTGTGACCACAGATATTATTATATTAATATTATTTTAATGTATAAATGTTTATAGTTAATTGTTTTAATTTGTAATATATATATATATATATATATATATATATATATATATATATATATATATATATATATATATATATATATATATATATATATATATATATATATATATATATATATATATATATATGTAAATATTCATGACTTTTTTGTAGATTGATTTAAAGGGTTGAGACCTCATATGTGTTACGGCATGGCAAAGGGAAAATGGTTTTTAATTTTTTATTTCCATTTGTAATGGCAATTAAATCTTTGCCTTTTAATGTTGACTGTGTTTTTAGATTGCTTACTGCTGGCACTATTTTAGCTTAAAGAATTTATGACTCAATAATATTTCTCGAAGCAGGTTCGTCTTTGCATGGGAATAATATATACGAATATATATTGATTTGAGTTCAAAATCCAAATCAACGACCTGCTCATGCACCAATTATGTAAAAAGCCTTCCGCGTGGTTCTATCTTCCGTTCGTGTCATCACCTCACGTAAATCATGATCGTTTTTGTTTGATTGAGACAGTATATTGCGGAAGATGCATAAAATCATTTTTGGGCTGAATTCTAATTCTAGCAAATCGCAATTCTATCAATTAGCATTAATTTGCGAGAGGCTTAGTTCGGCTGGGTCATCCTCAACGGGTTGTCTTGACGGGTAAGTGGAGGAATAGGAAAATTACTTGGCCGATTATTTTCGGATTTATTTTGTTTCAAAATCCAGTACTTCATCCGGGATTTATGTTCGAATCCCTGTTCAGCTCAACATATCAGATTCGAACAGGACTAGTTAAGAAATTCCTTAGCACGGCCGAACTCCAGAACTTCTCTAAAATCCATTTTTAAATTCACATGTAATTCTGTTTACCTGATTTGAAAATAATTGGTCGGGATATGGCCAAGTTACATTCAGAATGATTGAAATTTAAAACTTTATCAAAAAGACACGTTAAAATCCCAATACAAGGTGATCCTAGTTTATTAGAATCCTAGCCCAGCTCTACAATCTGAACTGGAAAACTTCGGTTGGAAACGGCCTGGTTCATTCATTATAGCTGAATCCGAAAATTTCGTCAAATTCGGCTTTGCACCCCGAAGTTGATCATGATTTGTTTAGAGTTGGCTTAGTTCCATTGAACATGCTAGAGTGCCAATCCAATTCTGCGTACCATATTTAACAGTTATTGATTGAGGAATAGTAAAGTTCCATTGAGCATGATGTAAATATCCTGTGCACTATAATTATACTTGGTAATTAATCGAATATTAAACAAATTGAATTAAATTAAATTTATTTGAACTATCCTATCCAATAGTTAATCTGGCATTGAATAACATTGATATTTTTCCGGGAACCATTGCCTTTGGGATGCTTTACATATGATTTTTTTTTTTTTTTTTGCTATTTCGTGGTTGCCTGATTTAAGGGTTAAATACTAATGGATTTTAGACTAATTTTAATATAATTTAAATAATTATGGTTTCAGGAAATTCTATTGTAAGTTACAGGAGGATTAAATTAATAAATGTTTATATTATTTAGAAAGCCGGAAAATATTAATTTAGAATTAAATTTCAGGAAATCTACAGGTTGACGTGAAATAATATTTCTTTGAAATATTAATTGTTGATTGTGTAGATTAGAATGGTGTTGTCATTGCATTAATAACTATCGACTTTATTTAGGGGTCTGCAACTGGGCCGATTTAATCAATTAAATTTTGCATTAATTTACAATTACATTTCAGGAATTTTCCAGGTGTACGTGAAATAATAAAAAATGTTCCTCAGGTTGCTGATTTAGAGAAGCAATTGTTCAAGACCAATACCATCGTTATCCATTAAACCTAGTAAGCCTATATCCTTCCTATAGTAGATTAGTATTGTGTTGTCTTTGTGTTACTAACTATTGGCTATAGGTGTCTGTAACCGGGTCGATTCTGTCCCACTTAACTAACCTATCCAATCCTTCGGTTTTGTTATATGTAAAAAAGAGTGTACGGTGGGCCCGGCGACACCCGGGAGCTCCTGTGTAAGAACTTATCATTTATAACTCTTCTACTAAACGGCTGGACTGATTTTAGTGAAATTCCGTGTGTGTGTGTGTGTGTGTGTGTTTGAGTGGGTCTGGATAGTTTAGTTTCACAATTGGACCCGGTAGGTGGCATTGCGATCGGGTTCTAGGAAATTTTTTTATTGGTTTGTAACGAAATTTTTTTCTTATTTCAGTTGAGTTTTTTGAACTATGCAACCGAACAGGTATTTTCGGTTAATTCGCAAAGACATTAATGAATACTGATGTACCACGATTTTTTACGTGGAAGAAACAGTCAAAAATGTGGGCCCCATCAACGAGAGCGAAGCGTTCCAGTTCAAGGATATGACGCCATATTCATGGAAAATGCGTTAGGCCGATTACTACTTAGTCCATCCAAAGCAACAAGAATGCTTTTTTTGCATTTGTTGTTGCTTAACGTTCCTGGATCGACTTCTTTAAAATACTTGCGAACAGTTCATGGTATTTTGTACGAAATGTACCACGAAGCGTGTCGCGAATTGCATTTATTGGAGTGTCAGTTCTCTACAAATATAAAGATTCAATGAGCGATGACATTATGCATCGCATTCGGAGCACTAATCAAGATCCTAATATCGATTTTTCGCCGGAAATATACGAGGTGTTAATAAAGATTGAGAATATTGTCATTTCATTTCGAATAGGCCCCTCATTAGTTTTGGTATGCCATTGCCTAACAGCCCGGCAACAGACATCATTAACAGCGATGTTCAATTTTGGCATGGCTAAAGTTTTGTGAAAAATTCAAAATTAGTATCTGGGATGAATACACTATGGCTCACTAGTTGGTACTGTCATTCTCCGAACAATTGCTTAACATTGGCAATGAAAAAATTCGATTGCATGGAATACAAAAAGCATCAAATTGTCAGACAATTTTTGCATCATGGTAGCCACGAGAGATACTTTGATTGAAAGCATATTCGCAGATTTGCGCGCTAAATACATTATTCATGCGTAGCTATTTTGGACGCAATAAATATCGATGATCACGCTATTAATTTGAAAATAAAACAGTCAACTACCCCTGTTGAATTCACTGGATTTACCGAGAATGCCACCACATAACCTGCGATTAAAAATTAATTAATCAAAATGAAAATCGTCCACATTTGAATCACATGTTATTGGTAAAACGCCGCATTCCTCTGCTACTCGCAGTACGTCTTCGATGTACATTTGGTACTGTGGATCCACAGCATAAAAGCCTGTAGATACATTATGAGCTCACGGACCAACTGAGTACCACACAACTAATACATATGAAAAAACATAACTGTCAGACATTTACCCAAATGCGACAACAGTAATATCGTCATTATACTTTCCACCAATCTCACGAAATGTACCGCCTCTTTCGCCAAATGTGCCAATGACAAGCACCAAATATCGTCCGGCCACACGAAAATTGAACGGTGCAGGATAAAGAAAAATTCCACTTATTTTTTGATTTTGTTTTGGGCAACAACAACGAAACGAAAACATTGAAATGTCAAACTCAATGTCAAATGTCACTTAGTATATTTTTTATCGGAAATCGACTATCGAGAAAACGTTTGCTGAACCCGCTAATAACAGACGAGCCAACGTTCGGGCAGAAAAACCTCTGTCGGGTCCGCTACTAATTTTGATAAAATGAGGTATTAAACACTTAGGAGTCGGTATTACTAGGGGTTCTTCTTCGTTTCAATGTACTAATTCGATATAATATGTTAACCTGTGTCCGAGTAGGCACACCCGGATTATTATTTTCAATTTTCTTTATTTCTCAAGTTGTCCAATTAGGAGATTCTGCAACAATTTATTTGATAAAGAATTTTTTTTGCGGACTTTACATGAAACAAATGAAATTGCATCAAGTTTTGACTTTTCTCCAACTATTTCAACTTAGAATAAATTTTTGCTTAAAATCGAAAAAAAATCCCGTCACTACCTTAGAGTAGTTCCTCTTAAACCCACGTTTCAACGATGAGATCGTAAAAACTTGATGCGAAAGTTTTCCTAAGTGTTTTAAAAAATTTAACTTGCTATAGATATAAACTACTTTATTTTTATCCTCTAACTAAGAAATATGATTAAAAATAGCTTCACGAAAGTAAAAAATTGTGGATAGTTAAATTTATGAAGAACTGTGTAGGATAATCAACATATATCCACTACACACAGATGCATACAGTTTACCAACCGCACGTTTATTCATTATGTTAAATATCGAACATGCGGATTCTCGCATTAATAATGCTACATGAAAAATATGCTTACACTTTCATATTCTGATTTCATCCACGGTATCTCATGTATACGAAAAATATGTATGCCTATGTAGCAAGTAGAATCGAAAACTACCTTACCTATATATGTATGTTATAACGATACTGTGGTAGGTATTTTCCTCCAGATTTTATCATCCATACGAATGGATGTAGCATAACCGAATGCTCCATGTTTATAAATATTTAGGAAAAGGATATAAATTATAACAATATGCTTGTGGTTAGGTATCTACAAGTAATTTATATCAATTTGTGCTAACCTATTCATGTAAGCATGTAATATCGAAAAACCGTGCTAAAGAACTACACACACACCCAATATTTATGTGTTTTAATAGTAATCTCTCTATGTAGATCAACGTACCAACCAAAATGTTTTTATTACACACAAAGAAATTAAATCATAAAATTAAATTATGTTGGTATTACTAAATACACAATGAGCATTGAAATTACCATAAAGATTATGTTGTATTTGAAATCCCCAATTGGAAAATTCACTCTGTTCCAAATTTTAATTCCCATAAGAAATTCCAAAAGACAAGCAAACCCAACAAACAAATAATTGAATATTATTAATTAGGTAAGAAGAAGTTTTCCATACCTAATCCTTTTCCCAAAGTTTTCCATATTTATTTTGTTTTACCCAATTTTCTGCAAAATGTATAAAATGGGAAATTGTACAAATATTTCCAATTACTCTTGGAATAGCAAATATAAGAGCACGAAGATTGTTTTTTATGTTCATGATTTGTTGTAATGCTATTTGTATGTGTTTTCTTTGTTTTATGTAATCCCAATCAATAATCTTAAAGGATTATGCTTATATAGTTTTCGTTTGTTTATTCCTCGATATAAAAATGATAAGGAAAGACACGAATAATTATTTATACAATTATTGTTAGTAGTGAAATGGTATTTGTTTTGTAATATGTAATGGAACTGGAAACTGTCTTTTTCCAATTAATTCTGCTCAGTATACTATGCGTAAATATTTATTCTGTTTCAATAAGGCCAGTAACTGTATAGTCCTATTTTGGCCAATACCAATAACTGTATACATAGTCCTATTTTCTATTTATGTGAAGTTTGTCTAAAATTGTCCTAAGTTAGGTTATACCATAGACACATATCTGGTATCGTAACTAGGATTGGGAAACTATGGTTTGCAAGATGAGAACTCAAGACACACTACAACTTCTTTTGTCTTCTCATTTGGTTTTAAATAGTAATGGAGTAGGGATTGACAAAAAATGCCAAGATTGACATTTAATTGACTATTAAATTGTCAGAAATGACTTTTCTGTTGACAGAACAGAAAAAAAATGTTCCCGCCAACTAAATATAGGCGTAACCAGCGAGTCTGCAAGAAATTTAAGTAACAAAGCGACATCTGAAAAATGTATGTTTATTGACATTACTGACCAGCGAAACTCAAAGTACTTTTCGTTCAGTTTCATTAAATTTGAATTGTCATTTAGCAATCCGTAACAAGAGCGAAAATTATCGCCCAAACTGAAGGAAACGTCAAAATTTAATATGTATTTGAATTGACGGTATGATGGTATGTGTTAAATTTTTATAATTTACGTGTACAAATATTATTTATACTTTAATAATTTAAATAATATTTTATGTACATTTTTCATCAGCTCTTTTCAGATCAATAGATTCCGATTGTTCACCAACATTTGTGGCCGCACAAGGTCTAACAGCATGTTGAAAACGTCACATGTCATGCGAGTTTGGATAAAAAGTTACTGTTGACAATTCATCATTTCTAAAATCGTTACCTAAAATAAATTAAGTACATATACCGCTTAATACTCGTAGATACATTTATTGTATTTAGTTAAATGTAAATATCTTGTAATATTTGAATCTATCTCTTGTGCGATTTAATTTTCGTACCACACAAATCCGTTTTTTTATTATTGTCCCTTCGTCTTTTAAATAGGGTAAGAAGCTGTTCAATTTTCTCAAATAGATTCATTTTTGACGAAAATCGTGGTGTGGTAATTTCTAATTTTGCACATTGACATTTAAAAATTCAATTGACAATTATAATAGTGTTACAGATTCGCTGCTCAAACTGTCAGATAATCAGTAACAAAACATTCTCGTTAAATTCTGTAAGGTTTCGTTACTGACTCTTACAGACTCGCTGGTTATAGCTTATCTCAATGATATACAGAAAATTCGGAGGAAACTAGATTTTTTTGCTAAGCTATTAGTGGTCGGAATTTCCATTTTTTATGTATTCGGCGTTGTGAGCACTAAAATGCCTCGGGATGAGAAAAAATATCTCATTCCGAAACTACGTTAAAACCGAGTTGCAAACCATGGTTAGGGGTGACACATTACAACGAAATCATGGTTAACTCGAAGCCATAGTTATGAAACCAGTAATGTGTCTATAGCATTAGGTTACGTTAGAGTGGCTGCTATCGCACACTTAGGCCAATAGTGACCTATTGTGATACCACAGAATCCTATCTCCCCTTTACTCCCGCTGAAACCATCTAGAGCTACTTATGTAGTGTAAAATATCTCGCATTCCACAGCCCGCGAATTCCGAATGGCTGTCCAACACTTTGTAAGCAGTGTTCAATAGAGCTATGCCACGAAAGTTTTCACATTTAAGACGGTCGCCTTTTTTATGCAACGGACATATGAGTGCGGTCTTCCAATTCTCCGGCAACTCTTCTTGGTCCCAGATACAAACGACGAGATCGTATAAACTTGTTGCAAGAGTAGCGCCTCCGAGTTTAATTAATTCTGCGGGGATTCCATCGAGACCAGGTGCCTTGCCGTTTTTCAATCGACTAATAGCTGCGTCTACTTCCTCTACTGTGGGATATTCGACAAAGACCTCTTCACCTGGCGGAGCTATTGCTCTAATGGGGGTCACTTCGTCATTCCGATTTAGCAGATTTTGAAAGTAGGTTTGCCATACTGAGAGAACATCAGCCACGTTTGTTCTCAGCTCTCCATTCCCGTCTTTGATGGCTGTACTTCTTGGGTGGAAATCTTTAGTGAGATTCCTGGCGTTAGCAAAACAGTACCTTGAGTTTCCTAGTTCCGCTTGGAAGCTGATGTTTTCGATGCATAAACTCATATGTTCGCGCTTCTTTTGTCGAAGAAATTTAGTCGTGGCTTTCCTAGCGCGGAAATATTCTGCTAGAGTGCTTCTGGTGTTGCGAGCCAACCATTTTTCACGAAGCGTTCGTTTGTTTTCGACGACCCTTCGGCATTGATCATCGAACCAATCGTTGCGGGGCCTCGGAGGTCTTCTTCCGATGGTATTTTGCGCCGCGGTTGTTATGGCTGACTGTATAGCGTGCCACTGCTCCTGGATGTTAGAAGGAGCTTCTTCATTGTTATTGTGCAGGTCTAAATAATTAGTGACAGCTGATTGGTAACTCTGCAGTGACGCTTGGTCTTTTAGAGCATCGATATTCCATCGAACGGTCTTTTGTGCTTGTCTGTTAAACGTAGATGACAGTTTGCACTTCAGTCTGCACCTCTGTAGGATCTAACGTCAGATATGCTGGTGGAGTGTCTCTTGGACACCATGACGTGATCGATTTGGTTTTCAGTTCTTCCATCATTCGATCTCCACGTTACTTTGTGGATTCTCTTATGTGGGAAAAACGTACTTGATACAACTAAGTTGTACGTTATTGCCAGGTCGGTGACGCGTTGGCCGTTGTTGCTACTAGTTAGATGCAGGCTGTTGGGACCGATGTGCGATGTATTTTCTGCACTCCTACCGATTTTTGCATTGAAGTCGCCCACGATGATTTTAATGTCGTGGTGCGGTATGTTATTTATGACTTCGTCGAGCTCGACAAAGAAGAGATCTTTGATGTCATCTGATTTATCTTCGGTGGGTGCATGCACATTAACGATCGTGATGTTAAATTTCTTAGTGCGAAGTCTGACCGTGCATATCCGCATGTTGATAGGGCGGAAATCAATGATATGGTGCTTCACGCGCTGATGGATGAGGAAGCCAACTCCAAATTCTCCTCCGTTCTGATGGCCACTGTAGTGAAGAGTGTAACCATTGGTGGTGTCATGGATCCCACTCCCAGACCATCTAAGCTCTTGTAATGCAAGTACGTCTAATGTGTAACTCATTGCTTGGTTCGAGAGGTTTCGGAGATCTCCAGGTCTTAAGAGGCTAAGCACGTTCCATGTTCCCATTTTTAAAGCGTTGTCCGTGTACAATTTCCGAGGTCGAGTTTGTGATGAATCCGATATGGTAATCCGAGGCCTTTGTTTAGGGTTCATAACTTAAATGTTTTTATGAGGGAAGGTTGTTGGCCTGCCGCTCAACCCGCTTATTACGTGTGTGGGTCACGTACTGGTGAAAATCTTAAGGCATCCAGTCCTACCTTGAAACACATTTATATAGCGAGCCGCTTGATACAAGACAGACGCCCGCTTCAGCCGCTCCTAACCTGGAGGACAGTCGCTGGTTTGGTATTGGTTATGAGGCGCCAATAACCCGCCTTGACATGTAGTGTCCATGACTATAAACAGGATTTAGTCTGCTCGGCTCCACTACACCGCCTGATTCATTTAGCGTTACCCAGGGAGCACCGGCGAGGAGGTATGAATCTAGGACTTTGCAACCCATTCTTCACAACACTCCAAAGAAAGGGGGACATTACCTCTCCTTGCGGGGTTCCTCTAACCACCCGCCTTCAATTTTTGATCGAATTCCTATATCTACCAACCTTTCCAAGGTTTTCAACAGAAAGGATGATAGAGTTATAGGTCTCAGATCCTTTGCATAGGCATGCGAGATTTTTCCCGATTTTTAGGAATATAGACCAGTTTCAGACATCCCATGAAGATACTTTCCAGCCAGGGGAGGATGACTGATGTGTTCCTCCGGATCTCCTCTGCTGGTATAATCCGATCCGAGCCTCCCGATTTATAAGGTTTAAACCCGTTCAGCGCCCAACGGATTCGCTCTTTATCCGCGATGCTCTCGATCTCTATTGAAGGTGTTACTCGATTAGCTCCAGGCTCTGTCGAGTCTTCAAAGCTTCCCGGAAAATGTTTCTGGATGAGGAGCTCCAATGATTCCGCACTTGAAGCTGTCCATGACCCGTCTGGTCTAATTAAATAACTAAGACAGGTTGGGTTAGTAGCTAGAATTTTCCTAAGGCGAGAAGTCTCAGAGACTTCCTCCATCCTACAACAGAAGAGTCTCCAAGACCCCCTTTGTGCCTTCCTTAACTCTTTTTTGTACTTTCTTAGGTCCTCCTTATAGGAGTTCCAATCCCGAACCTCCCTTGTGTTCTTAGCTTTATTAAAAGCTCTCCTACACACTCTCCGATATGTTCCCAACTCCTTGGTCCACCATATCGGTTTCTGCCTGCCCCTAGGTTTTATTAGAGGGCACGCAGCATTAAATGCAAGATAGCATGCTTTTGTGATAATATCAACCATGCAGTCCAATTCTTATATGGTCGCCGGAGGTCCAGGGACCTCCAGCGGCAATAATTCCTCCAACACTTCCCCATATTTGTTCCAGTTTGTCCTTCTGGAATTCCTGAAAGTTTTTTGGGAAACATGTTTAATGTCGAGGTTATATGTTACATATCGATGATCAGAGAATGAGTTCTCCTTCGCCACACTCCATCCTCTGATCATATGAAAGATCGTTTCTGACACAAACGTACACAACCTCCTGTCGATGTTTAACAATAAATGTCGGTTTTCGACCAATATTGTAAACTTAAATGTTGGTATTTAATAAATAATCAAAAAATAACCCACCCCTGTCGTAGATGTCTGTGCTTTCTCATATTGTGTGAAGCTCGTTTGCATCACATCCGAGTATAACACCTACCTTTCTCTGACCTGCTTGCCGGATCAGTTGCCCCAGGTTATCCGGTGGAACCTCCTTCTAGCGATCCATATAAGCTGAGGCTAGCCATAGTTTTTCACAGCCAACCTCAGCACTCACCGCTGTAACGTCTCCGCTACTACATTGTGGAAGAAGAAAAATATTCAAATTATTTTTCGCTAAAATATACGATCTGATCTTCTCAGAGTTACTTGAGTATAGTAATTTATACCCTTTCATTCTGAAGCCACAGATCCTGTTATTGTTAATCCAAGGTTCTTGGATTAACACTAAATCCTCGTCTGACTTAGTCAGTCTGAGCACGAGAGCTGGCGAGGCAGCCTTCGTGTGATGTAGGTTTATTTGTACCATGCTAATCATTGTAGTCGACCTTACTCACCTCTTCCTGCACTCCCTGCATCGGGATAGAGCCATCTGTCTCGTTGTTCCGGACACTATCTTCCTCTCGTCGAGAGCCTGACAGGATGTCCCTACCAGGCTCTAGAGAGAGGAGGCTACCTCCCCTAACTATGCTCCCCACGTCCGAAGCATCACTCTCCTCGTCGTCTTCAGCCCGCTTGACCGTCTCCTGTTGGGTCCGTTCGCCGTCATCCCCAGGCTGGTCTTTCGAACCCGACGTTGATCACTCCCTTTAATTTTGCAAGGGAAGCCAGGGATTCTTTATTGATCAGCATGATTGACAATCTAAAGCCTCCCTTAGCTTCCTCTCGCTTTACAATCCTCCAGTCTTCCGTTGGAAGATCGGGATTGCTGGCCCGAATGATCTCGAGGATCTCTTCTGGTTTATCCAGCTCGGTTGGTAGCCAAACACATGCCCTCGGTCTGCTCGGGATTTCCGCCCCGTAGACTGAGGCCACTGCCCTTTTATAAAGGTCGACCGATCTCTGATCCGAGCACGCAGTCAACTTCACGCGCCCCTGGTACCATCCCGCATCTCTGCAGGACGGGGGGATCCCGGATTTTCTCTCAGGATTCGCATAAAAATGGAGTTTAGTGCAATAAACACTACCGTCCACTTCTCTGACGTGATGCTCCCATCTTCCTGACTTCTGTCAATGACGGCTCCTTTCGATCTCCCTGAATAGCTTCAGTTTTTGATCCCAGAGCACCCGACGTCTTTTCTACCTGTACCTTGGCTCGCTTACTGTCGCCCGTTTCCAGCTCTTCCTGGGATCTCTGTCTTTCAGACACATGTTCGCTTTCCGAGCTATCACAGCCGAAAGCTTTTAGCCCATGCCACAGATCCTCGTTGGTCTACTGTAAGCTACCCCTCAGGGGTCGCAGCAAGTTTTTCTAAAATTTTGAACGCCGACCGTCTCTCCCTGTATTGACGCTTTGCCGGAGGGATCTCCCCCCTCCCTTATTTCCTTTGGCGGTTCCGCTTCCACCAATCTTTGATTTCAAGGTGTCGCTTAATCTTGCCCCTGATGCCCCATCTTATAAAGCCCCACCTTCACGGTTAGAGTTGCTCCCTTGTTTTCTTTTTTTCCATGTTTCTCCCACGAGTATCGGAGAAATATAGTTCAACCTGTGCAGAGATCCCTGTACGCAAGCAAGGTTAAATACAACTGGAGGTCACCAGGTATCCACAGGGCTCCGTTAAAGACTGGGCTTTGTTAAATGGGCCTCCAGTCTAACCGATCATCAGCACGGGTCGCGTAACACCTTAATCCAGCCCACTGGCTCACCGATCACCCGACCCAACCGCGCCCCCGCCTTCCTCCCACATTCACTCCCTCATTCACCCATTCATATGGATATCCGAAACAATTGGTACCCACTTCGTTCATGGTATTACCGTTTATAGGGTTCCCCACTCACTACCTGGAGGCCCGGGAGCGCAGGGAGGCGTGATGCTCAGTTCACCGTGGTTGTGGTGGATGGTTTTATGGCGCTATCAGTTCGCCTTTCCCTACTGGGTATCCTAGGCACTCAGAATTTGATGAACAGAGGTTAACCATTCCCCCGTTCTCTGAGACTCTGCTCCCAGCAGAGCCCCCTCCCCCAGGGAGCGGAATTTGCGGATCTTTTAAACAATAAGGCTGAAGAATTTTTCTATTTTTCAACGGAACCGATACATTTCCCGTGTCACGTATATTGGAATAGCGGGAATTCCCACGATTGGCGGAACTTATGTTTCGTCATAAATTGGCCAACAGGAGGCAGAAACTATAAGCGATGATGAATTCATTCATAAATGAATAAAAATTGTTGTTAATTAATTATCGAGTGAAATAATGGAGTGAAGCTTACATTCTAAGCCGATTTTGTTGTACCGTTTTAATTAAGTTATAAATTTTTAAAGGTTTCTTTTTTGAAATAAATAAAAATCGGAAAACTAAAAGTGTGTGTTTCGAATTGGTGTATCGCCGGGCAAATTGATGAAAAATTAATTTTTGGGTTTTTCGTAAAGAGCCGGCACGAGACGCGGAGCGATAAAACTGATGGTTTCTCACACTGGAGTTAAATTTGTTAATGTAGATTAACGTACGCTGTCCAAATTGGTTCGATAATAAGAATCCAATACAGCAATATAATCGAGTACTAATACCGCAATTGTAAGGGTGGTCAAAAACGTGGCCTTTGGCAATTCTACAGCTTACGGCGAGACAGCGCTCTACAAATTATTTAAGGGTGAAAAGTTGAGGCCAATTCAAATTTGTTGTTTAATGGCGGAAAGACACTGACAATAAAAAAATTATGGTTATTTGGTTGAAAACGCTCAAATTTTTGTTTCTAATTCTACGGTTTTACTTACCAAAGGAGGAAGGGCGCCCGCCATTATTATTTATACGGTAGTCGGCTTTTTTAAGAGAAAAATTATTCCATCTTATATAATTACAATAAAAGAAAAAACCAACCAGACCATTTAACAAAACTTAAAATAATTTTTTTTCTATTTAAATGTACGCACGACTATCTTTTTTAACAATCAAAACGAGACTCCCGAAACTCAAAATAAAATTTCTTGCACTACCCAAAAATATAGAATAATATTTCTAATGTGTTTTCGTGTGCGTCACTTGCACTGCACACTCCCTCTAACCCGCATCAGCTACACACACCAAAACAAGAACACAACAAAAATATTCTTCTAAAGAGTTTTCCAGTAAGAGCTTTCATTTTGGATAGCCTTCTATTTCGGCAGCTGTCATCTTTTGTCATTTGACAAGTAAAAACTATGCCATTACTAAAAATGATACGATACACGCTTCAACAACGCACTGAAATTATTAAAATTCACTACAAAAACGGTGAAAATTTTGCAGTCACAATTCGCAAAACTAAAGCAATTTTGTGCGTCACACAAGACCGACTGAGAATATTGCTGCTGCATCCCATAGTGTTGACGAAAACCCAGGTTTGTCGATTCCTCGTCGATCTTTGGAATTAGACATTCCACAAACGACATTACACCATATTTTGCATAACGACTTAGGTCTTAAGGCTTTTAAAGTTCAGATAACACAAGAACTCAAGCCGGTCGATCACCATAAACGTCGTATCTTCGCTGATTGGGTCCTTCAAATGCATCAAAATGATCCGGTTTTTCATCGAAAAATCATCTTCAGTGATGAGGCCCATTTTCACCTCGGATACTACGTTAAAAAGCAGAATTGTGGCATTTGGGTATCAGAAAATCCAAGAATGATTGTTAAAAAGCCTCTCCATCCTCAACGTGTCACTGTTTGTGATCGCAAGAGGTGATCACAATTGGCCACCGAAATATTGTGATTTAAATCCTTTAGACGTTTTCTTTGGGGCCACGTAAATGATGAAGTCTGTGCCAATGCTTCACAATAGATTCAAGACCTTAAAGATGGAATTCGTGTAGTTATCGAGGACATATAGTATAGCCGTAAATGTGGGAATTGGTCATGGAAAATGTCATGAAAAAAATATGGCGCTGCTTTCGTAGCCGTGGCAGCCACTTGGCTAATATTGTATTCAAATGTTAATGGCAAACCTTCCACTTTACAATGAAATAAACATTCGTTGTTTTCTCTTAAAAAATACTCGTTTTATTAATATCAAAATGAAACCTCTTATTGGAAAACCCTTTATATCTTAGTCGCCCGCAGTTAAATTTATTATTGCTGTGGAATTTTCCACAGCTTTACTTTATTTTCAATTTCAATATAGAGTTTATACTTTCAAGATATTTTTATACTAATTCAAAGATGTTAGTTATGTTAGTTGTTTATATAGTAATAAAAATGCTTAGTTAGTAAAAGATAATGTTAGTTTCTAACTGTATTATTCCTCTTGGAAAACCCGATATGTTTTAATCAAAACTCGTCATTTGTGGTAAAATTAAAAATTGATCTGAAGTAATTTTTGATTGAAAATTAATTTCATAGTTTTTTGTTGCTAATGTTTTTCTCGTAAAATATTTGAAGAAAACGAAAAAGCTCCTTTGGAAGCTGCCACTACAGGTAGACCGATGTTAGTCCAAAATCATTGGAATTTCCTATTTCGTGGTAAAATTTAAGTATGAAGTATCTTACCGAGCCGCTTAAGATGAGATATATGGCCCGACCGATTTCAACCACAAGTCATAGGGATTTAGGGAATCCAACCCCGGTTTCCGGTTTCTAATAAAACCGGAATTTAGGCCTATTATCTAAAACCGGTTTTTATTCCTTCAACGCCGGTTTTCTGGTTTTTTCTAAAATGTACTAAATTTGCCAAAAACACGGATAATTCCCCTACCCTTTAATTATACATACCCGACATTGCTTGTTGTACTTTTTCTTACGTTCTAATATTACTTTATCTTCTGTTACTTTTTTGGTTTTATGGTAAATGTATCTTCGTTTGTTTTTTTTTTGTTTTTTAAAATTTCTTAGAAATCAGAATAACGTGTAAAAAAATTTAGTTCCTCTACCGGATTTGGTGGTTGTTTTTATAATTTGTAGATATTGGAGATATTGTAAATATTGGAAAAGCCTTGCATTACACCATAAATAATGGAATTTGAAGTAAATAAAAAGTATCGACTAACTCTGTTTGGAGTCATTTTTTGAGAGAAAGAAGAGAACAGCAAGCAAAATGTAAAATCTGCAACAAAGTAATAAAATGAGCTGGTGGATCAACGAGTGTATTACACACTCACATACGAACAATACAGCAGATACAAATTTCCAGAAACATCGAAGACACTGACGGCGGCGTCTCCTCAAAGGATCAAAATAACTCAACCTCATTATGCGGTGAACGATTAAAAAAAGGATTACCGGCTATTGTAAGGTTCGGGAAGAATTTTTGTTCGCTATTATATCTCGTATGACAGCAAAAGATGGTTTACCATTTGATATTTTGTACATCAGTGGCCCTATTCTGGCTTTCCCTGGGAATAAGGAATTGGGAAAAATATTTTCATAGCATTTTTGTCAAAATTATATTTTTCTGGCCTACTGAAGGAATAAGTTTAGTGTAAAAATTTTCAAAACAAAGTGAATTGGGAAACTTTTGTTCCACAAAATTTTTATAGGGAAAAATATTTTCCCATTTAACTTTGTTTCGAAAATATTAACACCAAACATGTTCCCTTAGTAGGCCAGAAAAATATATTTAGATATATTTTTAGATATATATATAGATATTTAGATAAAAATGATATGAAAATATTTTTTCCAATTCCCTATTCCCAGGGAAAGCCAGAATAGGGCCACAGAAGATTTTTGAATGCTCTTGATATCAAAAGATTTGAAAATATTCCGAAGTCACCTACTACAATTAAATCAATGGTATTAATGTACTGTAACGTGCGTTTATAACTTTGATATTTTATACCATTTGAATTGTTATTGCGCCTACGATGTTTGCATGCTATTAGTACGGTACATCATTTTAGGCGAATTGATGTTGTTATAAATGGCTTGCATTATCGGTGCATGTACCTTCTGATAAATCGTACGATAATTTTATTGCGTTAGCGGATTTTTTTTTTGTATGGCATAAAATACTGAATTTTTTTTTTGTTGATTTTGTTTTGTAAAGAACGGAAAAAAAGAAGAATTTGAGTTGAGCGGATGCCGGACATTCGATGGTAATCTTTTGAATGAGTAACACGTTAGATTGCTGAAATGGAAAAAATACCAAAAATAAGAGAACTAAATAAACGATAATTATCCAAGTATTGGTCGCTTTCGAAAAGTGTTCTTGGTGTGTTCTTTGTGTTCGGTCTCGCATCACAGAATTTTGTTTGCTTGACTTGTAAAAATATAAACTCAAGTGTGAAGTGGTAAAGAAGTTTGTGCTCTAAATTTCGATTCATTTTGGTGGATCACTGGGAATAAGGTTCCGATAACCGGTACTCTACAGAAAAGAGAGCGAATGTGGTTAGTTCGGCTTAAATTACAATCAGGGTTGCCAAACATTTAAGGGTAACAATCCGAAGGCATTGTAAAGACATTATATCATTTGCCTTGTTGTGAGAAAGTGTTTCAAGTGATTTCTGAGCAGTTGCGGGATAACCTTTCATCGTGAAACCAATACAACCATTAACACTATAAATTCGTGTGGCGTGCATGTATGTCGGGAGATCCGTATAATTACGCTTAAAATAACCTCCAGAATCATAGTGTCGATTGAGTGGGGTGGGTCAATACAAGGTCGTGCCATTTCACGAGACGAGAACGAGCGATCAACGGGAGTTTTAAGGACAGGGTATTGTTCTGTTTTGGAATCCGCGTGTAACGCTAACCACACCCAAAGCAACGGGGGTGTATAGCGGACTATTTTGTCGGCGATTTTTATTTGTTGTCGGTATCCGGCAGTATATTTTGTTGGCGCAACGAGTTCCAGTGTTAATCAGCATAACGAGAATACCGTTGATCCCAAATACGGTTGGCAAGGTGAAGGCGAGGACGTACGGTGCCGGCGGCGAGAGCAAGCGGTCTACGGCAGTTTCGCGCATGAAGTTTTGGCTAAGGTTTGATATCATTTACATAATTACTTTACCTTTTTTTTATATCTATAATTTTCTTTTGCATTCTTGTTCTAAATCTTAGTTTTTCCATTTCAAATTTGATTTGTTCGATTTTAATTTTGGTCGTAAATTGGTTATATTCATAACTTAATTAATTCTTGTGTTTTTTTTTATTTTAGCAAATATAGACCGTTTTGAGTTTCATGTGCCGTGCCCCGGATGTGGGAAAAGCGCTTTTCTTCGTTCGTGGAATCAAGGTACATTTGATTGGTATTCCTATATAAATATATGTATATATATATATATATATATATATATATATATATATATATATATATATCTATTTGTTTTCCATTTGTTTTACAAGTAATTAATTTTGAAATGAAAATGCCTATTGCTAATTCGCATAATTGAATAAGCCTTTTTTTTGTTGAATATAAATTTTACAGATTAATTTAAAATTTAAATGGAAAATTTTCTGCCATTTTTTTTGTATAATTAAATTTTTAAACTAAATCATGTTAATAAAAATCCTGTTAATTATGAGTCTGAGTTTCGAAAGCATTATGTGCGAGTGAGTGGCGTTGGACTAAAGTGAGATGACTTAATGAGGTAAGTGGGTTGAAGGGAGAGTCAGAGTGTTTCTTTTCTTTAATTTCCTTTTGTATACGGGCTTTTCCACCGTGATGCGGAACAGCTCAGCCAGAGAGCATAGCCCCACGACCACTATTACCTCCACCACTGAGCTAGCGGCGGAAATTATGGCGTGCTCTGGTATAAACACCTTTTTATTTGTTTGTTGATTTGCTCTGTTAAAAATATCTTATTATTATTATTATTTTTTTTTTTTTTGCTAACGTTAGCCCATCGCAAGGGCTAGCGTTACAGTACATATGGTAAAAAAAATCGTGAAAACATTAAAACAGATTTATGGAACCAAAACGCTGCGGGTCTTTATTTAAGCTTGACATTTGATGAGTGAACTTGAGTAAGAAATCGGCGACATTTGAACATAAACACTGACATCACAAATACTTTATGAAATGTGGGATTAGTGCGAATAACAATAAATGGAACTCTACCTGCTGAAAAGGTTAATGAGCTTCTGCCACATAAATTGCTGGAATATGATTTACATTTTATAGATGGAAATTTTGGAGTTTCCTTTGGTGGTGATGACAGTACAAATTTTGGAGCATCCTTACTTAATACCTTTAATTTAAAAATTATAAACGTTGTTCTTATTTTCAGACGAAAAAATCATGGTTTTCTGCAAAAATATGTCAACTAAATTGCATCAAGCTTTATTTAATCTTACGAGGAAATTCGTACTCATCTATGACGTATGTATGGTGCAGTACTTGCATAATCGATAACAAATACAGAATGAAGAAAAATATCCAACTGAGTTATTTATAGTATTAAAGTTTAGAAGTCCGAGCTCTTAAACGTTGTAGAAGGATTGCTTCAAGGAACAGAAGTTTTGGAAGGTATTTCTGATGTTCACGACTACAAACCATAGACGAAGATGAAAATGAAGAAGAATTTATTACAATAGAAAATGAAATTACCACAATGATAACAACAACTGAAAAGCTTGGGGAGACAATGGATAGAGCAATTGAAAAGTAGTTGAATGTTCCACTAGCTGTTGAAAATATAAGACATGTTAGTATGACAACACGATTGCGTCGAAAAATAACAATTATCTATGAACTTTTGCTCCTTTTTTACATTTTACTCAATTGAAGTTGTAGGCTGATAAAAATTTATATTAGTTTTACGATTTTAATACTTATGAATTAATAATTTCCTTATTTTTGAGCGATAATAATTTAAGTGTAAAACTCAAATCAGTGTTTACTTTGGACTCACTCACTAACATTAAGCGCCTTTTTGTAATTTAATTTTAAAGCATCAGACTACTATTTAACTTTGTTTTATAAAACCGGGTTTAAAATCGGAAACCGGGTTTCTATAAATTTTAACACCGAAAAACGGTTTTATTATTTCCGTCCAAAATTATATTTCAGTGATCATCAAATTTATGAGAAAAGCTTAAGTAAAAAATTTAATCAGAGTAGCTATTTCTATTCCAAAAGCATGGCTTTGATTTATTGGAACTTTTAGTAGTGGCAAATTCAATTCATAAGCGCAGTAGCTCTATGATGGCTATCTCCATTTTTAGCAATCATGAAAAAATCGCTATGAGGTTCTACAGCCCAGACAGATCGACTAATCGGGGTGAAACTTCATACTTAGGTTTTTTCCGCATATCATGGAGAATCTCAGTAGTTTTAAGCTGAAATCGGTTCACTGGAAGTGGAAGGTTCCGTACGAGGTTTTTTGCTTTTTAGTAAATATTTGGAAAAGTATATCATTTCCAAGAAAAACCATAAAGAACTAATATATTCTAAATGTGTGAGCACTGTTTCATCTTCAAATGTGGCCGTTTTTCCTTAATTGTTTCATTCGAACCCCATTGCTTTTATTCTGGCGTGTAGTGATGGATCCAGAGATTGCTTAAAAATGGTCATTGGATCAAAAGGTCAATCAGTTTTGATCATTTTTTCAATACATTTGTTAACAAACGCGGCCCCCATATTGCTGACAGCTTTTCATATGCAATTATTACATACATATGACCTGTTTACAATGTCAGCAATCTCGTGCATTGATGGTCATTCATAATGATTTAATAGATATTGTTGATCATTTCTGCTGATATTGGGTTCGATTTTGTCTCGTGAGTTACTCATTTAAAATGAGTGAAACAACAAAAACGAATACGTACATCGCATTCGTTTTTTTTGCTTCACTCATTTTAAATGAGTAACTCACGAGACAAATTCGATCAGCTTTTTGGCCTCCGTGAACATTCAGCATCAATTGCGCGACCCGCCACATGTGCGGATACGTTTAAATTTATTTACCTATTTATAAAGGGTTGCATTTGAAGGTGCATGTTCATCTAACAACGTTTTCATCTTATGTACACGCTCAAATATCTGTTTCAAAAAAAATTATTGTCCACAAAAATTATATTGAACACTCACATAAAAATCTGTCAAAAATTTTAAAAGGTTATCTCTCATCAAAATGAAGTTTAGTAGTACGACTAGAATATGAATTTTCAGTTTTTCACTTTGTTAAACGATGTGATTCTTAGTGATACTCACCTAACCAACGTTTCTATGAGATATGTATGCAGTACTGAAGCCGATGATATCTTGATAACCGATTAACCTACCTCCATGAAGCTAGTTCAAATTTTCAGCCAGAAATATATTTTTGTTTTAATATGGTAATCCCACTCCTGTCATGACGGATAATACCAAAGCCTCCTAAATATAAGAGCCGTAAGATTCCGCCATTTTTTCATGAGCTTTCCATAGAGGTGAAGCTTTTTGTTCTTTTTCATACCAATCAATGTATTTTAATATTTTTTTACAATTTTTAATTTGAATAGTTAGTTCAATATTCAGCAAAAAAATATTTTAAAATTGAGTCATATTATGTCGAGCTAACGCAAAAATATTTAAATTAGTCTACCACAATTTTTTTTTTATTGTAGAAATAAGCATTTGTTTATATGTGTTTGTAAGAAATTAGTATAGAGTGTTCCATCAAAAATTTCAGCATTACTTTCCCAAAACAAACGTTCTTTAAAAAATGCTTTTTGAGTTACTATGTAATATGAGGGTTATAGTGTTTTGGATTCTATTACAACATTGTTGATGAACAAACCTCGAAAACTGTTTTTTCGTTATTTGTTAAAAATTTCATCTCAACAAATTCGTAGGCTATACTGTTTCATCCTGTAGTATAAACAAACCGGAGCTTCATAAAATAAAAACATTATATTATAGAGCTTTTCGCAATTAACAAACCAATCAAAAGATGTCGCTAAGTATAAATTAAAGCTAAATATTAAAACTTAAATGTTTGTTAACTAAAATTTAACAATTTATTATGTATACTGCGTGGTTCAATAGATTATTGAGATCTCCTGGAACTGAAAATAACCGATTACGAGCGAATTGAAATAAGAAAAGAAAAAATTTGGAAAAATGTGACATTTTTCTATTATTGTTTTTCAGCGCACAGCAACTACGATGGTAAATATTTTGCATTGAAAAGCTTTATATATGCCAACCGTTTTATAAATAAAAATTATAATTGTTTTGAGTTTTATTAATTATGTTAAATTATTATATTAAAGATTTCGCGCTTAACTTACAATAATAATGGTTTATTTTCGTAAATAGTTATTTAATTATTTTACGCTTTTCTGTAATTTCAAGTAAATTTATTACAGAGACATCTGTAAACGGATTTTCAAATTACAGAAAGCTCGGTTTTGCAATCGGATAAAATTCAAGTTTTTTACGTTTTGTTCTGCTTTGTAATAATATTTAGTTAAGAAAATCATGACATCGTTGATTTTTTGTATACAAAAATAATTTTCGTAAATAAATTTTGATGTAAAAATTTTATTATATGAATAATATTATTTTTTCTACTTGGTGATTCATAAAATTTCGTTTCAGCTCACGTTTTCTCTTTAATTTTGTTATAAATGGGAAATGTCTAGATTGCTATTAAGTGCATCGTTCATCTCAAAAATTCTGATGTGCATGTGACCAGAATTTACTAAATAAGTTACATTTTTATATAACTAAATTTTAAATTGAATGTAAGAGGAATCCGCGGCACCACCCTTTATTATCTTACTTTATAAACCTACACAACTAAACGGAAAGCTCATTTTTATAGAAAATTAATAAATTTATGCTCCGCTTTAGTTTAAATTTAGCAAATAAATACTACATTATGATGGCTGCTTTTCAAATATGTGTTCTTTGAATAGTTTATTAAAAATATAAAATTAAAATTTAAATGATTTGTTTAATTTTTTATTCATAAATTCATGTTCAAAAATATTCCAATTACCACGGTTTCTTATAGTAATTCAATAAAAGCTTCCCCTCTACTGAAAACTCTCCTTTTAATATTACGGCTCTTCAAAATCATAGATGGCTCTGATAATACACGCAAATTACAACTACAAATTAATTGCAAACTAAATGACTTTCGAATTAATCGTGGATTGCAAATTATGTTGATAATAAAAATAATAATTTTTATAAAAAAGCAAAATTACAAAAAAAAAAAATTTAGTCTAACTATCTGAATATAGTCGCTTAAATATCGCCGCACATGACGTATACTACCAGATTCGTGGAAAATTGACTACAAGACTGATATATTTCCAGAAAATGTCTACCTGCAGAATTTCTAGTGCAGATAAAATGTTTCTGAAAATCTCTCAAATTGTAGTCAAAACTACATCAAACCCGGCGATATACATATGTCAAGTGCTCGTAAGCGGACTGATAAGCGAGACTCAAACAGCTTTATCCAGATAATTCAAGATAGAACCACAGATAACAATTAAAAAGATGTGGATCTTTCCTACAACCGCGATGTATATGAAACAAAAATTATTAAATTCCATACCCTGTTATAATAGGGGTTTTGGAATTTATGTTAGCAGAGATCAGATAGTTTAGCTATTTAATATATTACTCTCTTTCATACCAAAGTAAAATTTCATAAACAATCTTTTATATGTTAAATGTTCGTTTGTGTACGACACAAACGAAAAAAAAAACGTATGCTACCCGTTTATTATTATCGATCCTTTGAAAGTATCTGTTTCTTTTACGTACATATTTATATTAAATATAAATATGTACGTAAGAGAAAGAGTATTATGTATATAATTACATACTTGTATATATAATATTTTGTGAGTTTGTATACACGATCGAATATTCGTTTTCGTTTAGATTTATCAAAATTAAATACTCGAAGATGACAAGAAAAGGAAAAGGATCGCTTATTTGTATATTTGTATGTAGCGTGTGTGCGGCTAAAATTGAATATATATATTATGTTGTTGGTGTGCAAAATGAAATGTAAGTAAAAATTTGAGAAAAAATATTTGGAGATTTATGCGATACAAAAATAACGTTAAAATTATCAATCGAAAGGAAAAGTTTTCCAATGGTCGCAGTGAATAAACATGTATTATACAACACATATAGATATTTGTGTTTACTTTACATTATGTATATACCAGCTATCTATACTGATTTTACCAAATTAATTACATACTTTTTCTACGTGTACTATACGGATGATTGTGATTTGAATTTAAGAATATTAAAATAACAAAACTCGTAATTATTTTATTTGGATAAAATGAATGAAATCAGGTCACACTGGAAAGATTGCATTGGGGAATGTATTATGTATTTAGATTTGTTTCTAAAAAATGATCAAGCATATACAATTGTTTATTAACATTTTTCCTTATTTCATATTATCTGAAGCATGGTAGTAATAAATTTGTTTTGACTAGCTTTTGCACATCTTTCAAGATGTTGAAAATTACAGCTCGGTATTGATTTTAACCAAATTTTTCATAAACTTACATAATACTTCGATGTGGTGTATAGAATTATGGTACAGGGTATACATGCAGTTTCATTTTTGAACTGCTAACCCTAGTTGTGATCAATCGATTCATGAGTTTACATTACTAGTGCACTGCCATTTTCCAGCCACCAACCACCCTTTACCATGAAAACCACCCCACATTTCTGAAGCATAAACGACCACTTCTTTGAAAATTTCAAAAACAGATATCTCAATATCGGATAATAAAGAAGATCGATTTGGCCTCACCATAGAAGCGCAATTCGACTTTTGACATGTAACTTTTGACCATGAAAACCAATTTATTTTTTATTGTTCAATTTATTTAGCCACCCCACTATATTTATTTATTTCCATGCCTAACCGAACGTCTGATAATTTTTGGCTGGCGGATTTTTAGATAAGCCTGACAATTTTCGAAAGTGCGCTCTAAATTATTAACAAAGTAATTAAACTATGAATAGGAATATGTTTTACCAAATCTTATCAAAAAACCAAAATTTCAGCGATGTCTAAGCATAATCACTAGTAGATATGAACGGGTGATACTTAAACCTATCTAAATTGGCATGGATCTTTTCAATAAAAAGCGTTTAGCCCGTAAAGGGATTTTCTAGATATTGTAAATTATTCATATATGTAATATTGCGAATGGGATTGCTCAAGCATGTTATTTATACCAATTAACATAAATCTCCGAGACGGTTGAGCATAATCATGGGTATGTATGAATAAAGGATACTCATCCCTATAAAAATTTATATGTATTGTTCCAATAAAAATGGTTGTACTCGTCTTTCGATTTCCTAAATATCGTATATTATTCATACATTATTGCGAGTGAAATTATTCACACGTCATACAAATTAACATAAATCTCAGTGACGTTTGGGCATAAGTCCTAGTATGTATATGGATAGAGGACACCCAGGCCTCTCTAAATTGGTACGATTTAGTCCGATTTAGCATGATTTAGTGGAATATATGAAAAAGATTGGAGTCGTTTGGGGTTTTTCTAGATCTTTTTTATTATTCATATAATATTACGAATGGAATTGATATACCACCTAACTTAAACTTAAGATATGTATAGGCATGTCCACTAATAAGTATCGATAGACAACACTTAGGCCTATCTAAATTGGTATGTGCTATTCCAATTGAAATGGTTAGGCTCGTCGGAGGATTTTATATATGCATATCGAATATTCTTCATATTATAATGTTGTGAATGGAATTGCTCACACGTCACAAAAATTACAAACACACAGTCCAAACTTATGCATTATTATTCCAATAAAATGTGATGTGTTCTATTCGCAATATTATAATATAATATATATTTACATATATATTATAAATAATAAACGATAACTAGAAAATCCTAAGTCAAGTTTATCGATTTTTGTTAGAATAACTTTAATAATACATACACACTAATTCAAATAGACCTAAGTATTCTCTGTTCATATATAGACTAGTGATTATGCTCAGACTTATCTGAAATTTATGTGAATTGCTATGATTTATGAGCAATCCCATTCGCAATCTTATAAGAATACTATACCATATCTAGAAAATCCTGCGACATGTTCAACCATTTTAATTGGAATAACACATGCCAATTTAGAGAGGTCCGAGTGTACCTATTAATGTTATTTTGTTTGACGTGTGGTGAGAAATTCCATTCACAATATTATATATGAATAATATAAAATATCTAGAACGTCCTTATCGACCAAACGGCACAGTGTGTTAAACTTTTTGATCGGTGATCAAAATGAAAACAACTATGACCTCCTGTGGGAGTTCAGAACTTATAGGACGACCCAACTTCATTATCAGTACTATAGGTTGGAGCTATGCAATGCACAGATTGTTCTATGCAAATCGGACATATAGCTATACGTCCGAGATTTAGCTACTGCGTAAGGTAAGAAAATTAAAGAAATACCGAGAAAGAGTTGGTAGTGCTTCGGCCCCAGAACAGATTGCAAAGATAATAAACAAACATATAAAACAAGCCCAAAAGTTTTTTATTGGAATAGTACATACAATTTAGATAGACCTGAGTATCCTGTATCCACACATACTAGTGCTTATACTCAGCCATCTTTGGAAATGAACATAAATGGTTATTTTGATATTCAACTGACTGCCCAATGGTGTTAGTAATCACGTTATGATTACTGATGATAAACACATGACAAAAAATCAAACTTCAGATACCGGTTAAAATCAATCAATTTGGATGCTGAATCGATGGCCCCGTGATAAATTAAGCAAAAAAAGAATAAACGCATTTTATTTATCTCTGTTTACAGTATTCTCAGGGAGCAACATTAGCGCCCTCGATAGCAGGGTAAGTAGAGCGCTTGCCTTGTTATTCGAGGGTGGACAGTGGTGACCAGACAAAAAAAGTTACGACTATTTGTTTTAATGCGTCATGTGTTTCATGCATGTCTTTGTATGCCTACTATGTCTTGTATGCTTTTCTTCTCTTTAATTATTTTTAAAGTTGTTTTCAAAATCAATATGTAATTATTTATTGCAGCTTACTCTAGCTGAGCTCAAATTTTGATTTTTTGTCAAGTGTTTATCTACAGTTTATCTACATCTCAAAAATGGCCTTAAATTTTTTTTATTTCATTTCTATTTATGTTAAAGCAATGATGATCAATATAATAGATGGAAACCTGCGAACAAAATGCATTTTTGAAACAAATTAGCAAACTCACAAACATCATAAACAGAAAATCATGTGAAACGTTCCATTTAAAACAACTCTTTTATAACCTTCAAACGTCCTGTCTCATCTGGTGTTATTGTATTGGCTACAACTAAAATATGCCGGATTAACTTAAATAAGTGTGGAACATCATAAAATAGATGTTACCCCAAACGTATTTTATGACTTCCGGCTGTTTCATCCTTGATTGCATATCTTAGAGTCTTAAAAACCACATTTTGTGGAAAACCATAGTTTTATAAAACTGCAATAACTCAACAGCAATTTGTCGTACATCTATTTCAATATTCTCATTCAAGGTTTCCAAATTCTCTACAAAATCGCTTATTTGGATTAGTAAAACATCAGAAAAGTTCGTTGGCAGTCTTAAAGTTGGGGATTTTTTTTCTCGTTAAAAACATTTTTGAATGACTCAAATAAAGTCATAAAAAAACAAAAATAATAAAAAACAGACCCCAGCTTCGGAAAGTAGACTAAATTTCCCACATTTTAAAAGTAAAAAAAAAAAATTAAACCGACATTTCACCAAAATACTAGCGTTTGAAAATTGGGTATTTTTCTAAAAATTTTACTGTTGCGTTTTTTATTTTGCACAGTGTCTAATAAAGAAAATACAAAATTTTTATTGTGAACTTTTAATTTTTTAGGGAACGTAAAATAGCAAATATAACTATCGACTAATAATTATCGACTATATAATTTTTCGCTTTAGAAAGCAAGTGGGGTGTATTCGAGATCTATGTATACATACGTGGTAAAAGAAAATCTGGTATTGGCGGCAACATATTCACCCCTCTATTTATGATATGTTGTGTTTTTATTCTATGCAATCTGTCCTGGGACTTAAGCACTCCCAACTCTTTCGCGGTTCACATGATCTGCTATACACCATATTATATAGGTCCGATAAACATAAAATTGTTATGATTTCTTAAAAATGTAATATTTAGCTGATCTTGGGCAGGACCCTAAATGAAGGAAAAGCCCTCAAAAAATAATTGTAGTGGCGGCGTACGTAAATAACACTACATATCTTGAAACTAATATCTTTGAATCGAATTTTTCGATAAACCAGATAAATTCAGAAAATACTTGCATGAGATGTATTCCAATATGGAATAATCTGTTACGATCATGCAATTGTAGTACCAAACTAGAGCTTCGAAGCTGTATATAAAAATTTAGGTGAAACAGAATATTACATGCACACTAAATCTTCAAATAATTTGTAATTCCAATGAAGGCATTTTCCTTTCTTATAACATACCTACTAAAGTTTTTATATAAAACATGTCGAAGAAATTTGTCATAATCAATTTCATGTCATCAATTTTATTCTAAATCTTTTCATTAATTTCTGGAATATGTTGATCATATTCCAGAAATTAATGAAAACATAATTCTAGGTTCATAATCGATTAAAATATTTCATTCTATCTTGTGCAGTTTTTAAAATGTCGTTTTGAAAAGTGCACCTATGGCTAATTCGAAATGGCATTAGGTGATTTAAATTCTATAATTCCCTTTCAAACCTATACAGCAACTAAAGGAGCCAATCTCTAAGATATGTGTAATTTACCAAAAGCTACAACGACATCCTTTCATACATAAAGTGCATATATCATTTTCCTAGTGGTTAAACTAATTTCTGAAAAGTTTAATAAGTACACGAAATACAAAAATTTGATCTTTTTTATAAAACAATTTTTTTTTTTTGTATTTACATTTTTTAGAAATGTACACGTGTGCAAATAATATCTATCTAAAATAAAAATTATGTATAAAATTTTTTTTTGGACTCTTGCGTTAATTTAAAAGTGTTCAAAAATTTAAAAGTGTCCAAAAACTTCACAACGGTCTTTCATTCACAAACTAAATCAAAATAACCATTTATGTTCATTTCCAAAGATGGCTGAGTATAAGCACTAGTATGTGTGGATACAGGATACTCAGGTCTATCTAAATTGTATGTACTATTCCAATAAAAAACTTTTGGGCTTGTTTTATATGTTTGTTTATTATCTTTGCAATCTGTTCTGGGGCCGAAGCACTACCAACTCTTTCTCGGTATTTCTTTAATTTTCTTACCTTACGCAGTAGCTAAATCTCGGACGTATAGCTATATGTCCGATTTGCATAGAACAATCTGTGCATTGCATAGCTCCAACCTATAGTACTGATAATGAAGTTGGGTCGTCCTATAAGTTCTGAACTCCCACAGGAGGTCATAGTTGTTTTCATTTTGATCACCGATCAAAAAGTTTAACACACTGTGCCGTTTGGTCGATAAGGACGTTCTAGATATTTTATATTATTCATATATAATATTGTGAATGGAATTTCTCACCACACGTCAAACAAAATAACATTAATAGGTACACTCGGACCTCTCTAAATTGGCATGTGTTATTCCAATTAAAATGGTTGAACATGTCGCAGGATTTTCTAGATATGGTATAGTATTCTTATAAGATTGCGAATGGGATTGCTCATAAATCATAGCAATTCACATAAATTTCAGATAAGTCTGAGCATAATCACTAGTCTATATATGAACAGAGAATACTTAGGTCTATTTGAATTAGTGTGTATGTATTATTAAAGTTATTCTAACAAAAATCGATAAACTTGACTTAGGATTTTCTAGTTATCGTTTATTATTTATAATATATATGTAAATATATATTATATTATAATATTGCGAATAGAACACATCACATTTTATTGGAATAATAATGCATAAGTTTGGACTGTGTGTTTGTAATTTTTGTGACGTGTGAGCAATTCCATTCACAACATTATAATATGAAGAATATTCGATATGCATATATAAAATCCTCCGACGAGCCTAACCATTTCAATTGGAATAGCACATACCAATTTAGATAGGCCTAAGTGTTGTCTATCGATACTTATTAGTGGACATGCCTATACATATCTTAAGTTTAAGTTAGGTGGTATATCAATTCCATTCGTAATATTATATGAATAATAAAAAAGATCTAGAAAAACCCCAAACGACTCCAATCTTTTTCATATATTCCACTAAATCATGCTAAATCGGACTAAATCGTACCAATTTAGAGAGGCCTGGGTGTCCTCTATCCATATACATACTAGGACTTATGCCCAAACGTCACTGAGATTTATGTTAATTTGTATGACGTGTGAATAATTTCACTCGCAATAATGTATGAATAATATACGATATTTAGGAAATCGAAAGACGAGTACAACCATTTTTATTGGAACAATACATATAAATTTTTATAGGGATGAGTATCCTTTATTCATACATACCCATGATTATGCTCAACCGTCTCGGAGATTTATGTTAATTGGTATAAATAACATGCTTGAGCAATCCCATTCGCAATATTACATATATGAATAATTTACAATATCTAGAAAATCCCTTTACGGGCTAAACGCTTTTTATTGAAAAGATCCATGCCAATTTAGATAGGTTTAAGTATCACCCGTTCATATCTACTAGTGATTATGCTTAGACATCGCTGAAATTTTGGTTTTTTGATAAGATTTGGTAAAACATATTCCTATTCATAGTTTAATTACTTTGTTAATAATTTAGAGCGCACTTTCGAAAATTGTCAGGCTTATCTAAAAATCCGCCAGCCAAAAATTATCAGACGTTCGGTTAGGCATGGAAATAAATAAATATAGTGGGGTGGCTAAATAAATTGAACAATAAAAAATAAATTGGTTTTCATGGTCAAAAGTTACATGTCAAAAGTCGAATTGCGCTTCTATGGTGAGGCCAAATCGATCTTCTTTATTATCCGATATTGAGATATCTGTTTTTGAAATTTTCAAAGAAGTGGTCGTTTATGCTTCAGAAATGTGGGGTGGTTTTCATGGTAAAGGGTGGTTGGTGGCTGGAAAATGGCAGTGCACTAGTAATGTAAACTCATGAATCGATTGATCACAACTAGGGTTAGCAGTTCAAAAATGAAACTGCATGTATACCCTGTACCATAATTCTATACACCACATCGAAGTATTATGTAAGTTTATGAAAAATTTGGTTAAAATCAATACCGAGCTGTAATTTTCAACATCTTGAAAGATGTGCAAAAGCTAGTCAAAACAAATTTATTACTACCATGCTTCAGATAATATGAAATAAGGAAAAATGTTAATAAACAATTGTATATGCTTGATCATTTTTTAGAAACAAATCTAAATACATAATACATTCCCCAATGCAATCTTTCCAGTGTGACCTGATTTCATTCATTTTATCCAAATAAAATAATTACGAGTTTTGTTATTTTAATATTCTTAAATTCAAATCACAATCATCCGTATAGTACACGTAGAAAAAGTATGTAATTAATTTGGTAAAATCAGTATAGATAGCTGGTATATACATAATGTAAAGTAAACACAAATATCTATATGTGTTGTATAATACATGTTTATTCACTGCGACCATTGGAAAACTTTTCCTTTCGATTGATAATTTTAACGTTATTTTTGTATCGCATAAATCTCCAAATATTTTTTCTCAAATTTTTACTTACATTTCATTTTGCACACCAACAACATAATATATATATTCAATTTTAGCCGCACACACGCTACATACAAATATACAAATAAGCGATCCTTTTCCTTTTCTTGTCATCTTCGAGTATTTAATTTTGATAAATCTAAACGAAAACGAATATTCGATCGTGTATACAAACTCACAAAATATTATATATACAAGTATGTAATTATATACATAATACTCTTTCTCTTACGTACATATTTATATTTAATATAAATATGTACGTAAAAGAAACAGATACTTTCAAAGGATCGATAATAATAAACGGGTAGCATACGTTTTTTTTTTCGTTTGTGTCGTACACAAACGAACATTTAACATATAAAAGATTGTTTATGAAATTTTACTTTGGTATGAAAGAGAGTAATATATTAAATAGCTAAACTATCTGATCTCTGCTAACATAAATTCCAAAACCCCTATTATAACAGGGTATGGAATTTAATAATTTTTGTTTCATATACATCGCGGTTGTAGGAAAGATCCACATCTGTTTTTGTTATCTGTGATAGAACAGTAAATCTATCAGTTTATAGTGAAAAGTTCAAACGACTATATCCATAAAACAAAAATGAAAATGTCGGGCTTTTTGCCAACAATTTTTGCCAACTATACAAGCCATTCTGCACTCTAAGCTCATTCATAATAACTTATACAGTTGATAATAATGATAATTACGATAATTCATACTGGCTAAAAATGTCATGACAGTATATTTACTGTCAGGTTACTGTCTGAAGTATACTGATAGTGAAGTTGCGATCATGAAATTGTTTCACCCTAGAATAGTAAACTCTCACGATAATGATATTTAGGGTTACCATCGCGTTTTTTTGTCCGATTAAGCAGAACCGACTCTATATAGTATTAACAATTCAAATGCATGTCTACCTTTGCTGCTAAAACATCAAGAGATGTAGCTTTTTCATACAAACGGACTGCAAAAATTTTAAATACAGTTATAAAGTTCAAAAACTTCAAATACAATTAGTAATATAATGAAAGCACTCAAGCTGGTCTCAAATCAAATACTACACACAATAACAACACGTTTTCATTTGAACAAAATTTTTATTAAAGTAATACAAGCAATTTTTAAAAACTCACGAAAACTTTTTTAATTTTAATTCTTTTTAATTTCAACAAAATAATAAAACAAAACAAAAAAGCTCAACAAACAATAATTTGAACAAACGAAAAATAAAAATCTGCTGTTTACGAAAAAGTAAAAAAAAAACATAACTTTGACCGTAACTTTGTGTTAGCTTTCAAAATAAAAATCATTTCAACTAGAATCAAATTAATTTGAAAATTTATTTGCAGTTCTGTGTTTATTAAAACTGTATACATGCATACGAGTATGCACATACAAAATATTATGTTTGTATGTACACCAAGCGCAGTACTTGTATCGTATGGATATGGCTAGTAAAACTTTAGTTTTAAATTAAAATTACTGTTTGCAGAATTTTAGAAAATATTTTGTAACTTGTACGAGTAATAATGAAAATAGGGTGATGATAAAATTATGCAACAAGCTTTCAGGTTATGCAGTAGCTTGATTTTCAACTAATGAGATTTATTTAAAAATATATTGACCAAACTTCAAAACTCTAAAATAAAGTTGATCATTCGTGTACAATTAAAATTCAGCAGGCTGCGCCTTAAGAGAGCTTAATCCAAGTTAACTAATCAAGAACATAATCTAGTGGGAAGGTCTAATCTGGGTATAACAGCCAAATTGGTCAATAAAATTACTCATTTCAAATGACTGAAAAAAATACTCGAATAAGTACACAGTGTACAATACACCTGTGCTTATTTCCTTTCATTAACACATTACGTCTGCTTTCGAGCTGTGGAGTGTCATTATTTAACATGCGTATATATTTTATATTTTTTTTATCATAAATTAATTTTATATGTGTTAATAAAATTTTATAAGTAAATTTATTTTAAATTTCATAAATTTTAAAAATAAAATATTAATAATTTATTAAATATAAAATACAGTAAAACCTCGATTTAGCGACTAATTGGGGAGTCCATTAATTATGATATTGTCCGTTAAATCCGAATGTTTTTAAATTTAATCGGTTCGATCGCATTTAATCTGGGATTAGGTATACTGGATGGAAATGGGATTCTCCAATGATTTTGGGAAGAAATTCTGGAATATGGTCACCTGGGACGGAACTCGATCAATTCTTAACCGATTATGATGGGATTAGAAATTCTGTAATATGGGCACATGGGAGGAATCCTCTCCCACTTCCAATGCCATATTCTATAATTTCTTCCAAAAATCGTTTTAGAATCCTATTTCCATCCAACATACTCAAATCGAGGTTCGTTAAATCGGGGTCCGTTAAATCGAAGGTTTACTGTAAATCGACATAAAATTTCGACTTGAATTATTTAAAAAGTAACACTGTCTTGTAAACAACTAAAAATATGGCATTTACAATGAATAATAGAATAAACAGAAATAATGACACCTGACATACTTGTGTAGTAAAGTAAAACAAAAATCCGCGCGTCACTAACAACACAAACAGAATAAACTACTACTATGTCTCTCCGGTTACACTTATTTAGTTTCACACATATTGGGACAAAATCGATATATACAGGTTTTTTCAAACATATAAAGAAAAACATCAGATGGGTCTCATCTAGAACCAGAGCCCTTATAACTATAGCTTATTCTTTATATGTTGTGGAACCTTTTCTTGTTTTAGTATTTAGTCATTTAAGTTTTTGTGATAAATTATTATATTTTTCATATTTCAGAAAAAGGGGGAGGATTAATATGGGTGCTAATGTATGCATATAGCTGATAATATTATAATCCTCAAGAACATAAAATCTGGAAATATTTAATTATTGAGTAATGGAGTGTCAAAGTGATCAAATAGTTCTGAAGTAAAAAGGTTAAATATCTTTTGATTAATTTGTTATTTGTTCTCATTATGGCCAATTACATTTAATCAGAATTCCATAAAGCAGGGCCCAGATTTTGCACAAAAGGCGAGAAGCGAGTTAATTTTTAATTGTGGTAATCAAAACCCATCCCCTTCGATTAAAAATTATTTAATAATATTGGAAAATACAAACTTAAATTTTTCGTTTTATAAATCTAACATAAAAATTTTTCCTTGGTATTTGTCATGGATGGTACGGATCTTCGTAAAAGATGGTTGAGCCGAAAATCTTATTTATGGAACAACTATACATTGGTTTGTCCATACTTTAAATTTAAAACAATAAAATTTAAATTCTAATGGTATTATGACACTGGCTTGAAAAAAGTGCAGTGAAAAAAATAAACGGTGACTAGAATTAAAACCTGCCTTAGAAAACAACAATAAAAGTCTAAGGCGTTTCTAGACGACGAACGATTATTGAAAGTTAAATGGAAACAGAACACATTGTAAATCTAACATTTAATGAATATCCATATTCCAAATTTGTCGAAATTGGATTAAATCAGATCACTTTAGCCTTCTAAGTCACGAATGAAATATTACCGATGAACTAAGTTTCGCCATTATACCCATTTGCCAACTGTAATGTAAACTGCACCCTAACAGCTTGAAGGCTATAAGTTTTGTGCACATGACAAAGCGTGGAGCTATAAGTTTTTTGCACATAACAATCAGTGCAGAATTTTTCTGAGTTGCTTACGGCAGTAATATAAATGCTGCTGATCAATTATTTTGTATTAAAATAACTTCAAAAAAAAAAAATCAAAAATTATTAAATTAGTGAATTGTTCATGAACATTTGTGCAAGCATAAACTAGCTGCACTCTTTACTTATAATAAATTCAATGTGTGATAAATACCAAGCTAAAGTTAGCAAATTCATGGTGTTGTGCAAATTTATTTCATGCCAGTGCTTACAAATAAAAATAAAATAAAATAAAAACTCATTTATGAAGTCTTATCTCGGTTTGGTGAACAGTGTATGTTTCACGAACGATGGTGGGCAAACTGTTAAACGTAGCTCAACCGTATGAAAAGTCAAAAATAAATTTAACCGGCATGTTAGTAATTTTATATTACATATGTATAAGTAAACATTATTTTAAAGTATATATAGTGAATTATTGTGTTAGTCGCAAGTTAAAATTATAGACCTAGTTTACGGTTGCTGTGTGTTTGTGTAATTAAGATGGTGACATAAACTGTAAAAAGAAAACGAGCACGCTAAAATTATAACTACCAAATCATTTGCGTATGCAACAAAACGAGCATATCGCTGGGGTAATAATTTACGGTAAATCTAAACGATTATACGATTATAAGCCATTTAAATGTAAAAAGTGACCATTGGTTCGTCTCTTAAAAATTAATGCAAGGCGGCGAGAACAATTAAAACAAGGTGCACGTAACTACGTAAAAACAACGAAAAGATAAAAATTAAAAATACAACTAAAAAAATAAACAAAATAATAATAATCGAATAACGTTTATAATAGTTTATCATAAGTTCTAATAGTAATACAAATAATAATAAGTACAAATATAAACTAAATATACAACAATAATAATTAAATGGTGCATCGACTTCAACCACTTGGATATTCGGCCGCAACCAAATTTAATTAAGGTTTTATTTACATTTTTATAATTAGAATTAAGCGTAAATATTTTTCATTTTATTAATTTTGCTCTTAGTAATAGTCTGGTGGAGGGTTTTAGTTAAGTTAGAATTTACTTGAGATTTTTAAAATTGCCAAGTTACAGTTTATACTGGACGTCCTTAGTAAAAAGTATAGTAGATTTAACGGATTGAATAATTGTATAACGTTAAATTTTTGATTTATTTTCGATTTTTCAATCGTATGTTCATGGATTTATTTTCTTTTTACGATCTTATTTCAATAAAACCCTTAAATAATTATATTAATTTCGAAATTCAATTTTTCATTTATTTTTTTTTGGGTGTTCTGGTGTAATGATTTGTTTTTCGGTTGAATAATTTCCGCTTTGCAAGTGTTCATGATGAGAAACTATAAATTTTAATGTAGAGGTTGAGGGTAAGTGTGATTACGATATGTTAGGTAAGTTGGTCTGAGTCCTGTTATCCTTTTTCATCCTTAAATTTCAAATTCCTGTGGTCTAGCACGCATCTTGTGATCCTCGGTAAAACCCACCCCATACCCTGAGCATAGTCGGCAGAACATGACCACGCCGGGGCTTTCACAAGATGGAATGATAAATTCAGTAACAGGTGGCATTCAATTATTAGGAAACGAGAATTTTCCCGCGACCAACTCATGCCAGGTATACCCGTTACAGGTGTCTTTACTGAATTTCATGGTAACCGGTTATTTAGTATGTCTAAAATCACTTGTCGTATTTAGCATTTTGTATATCCCTTTTTATTTTGTATTGTTCGACCACTGCCTATGTATGTGTATACGGCCGTCTTTCATTATATACGCTTTGTATGTATGCAGGCCCAAATAATGTAAACACGAAAAAACACTTTCATACGAATGTTATGAAAATTTTCTGTTCAATATTTTTTTTTTGACTTTATTTATCTATATCTCTATAAGATATCTACATATAAGAGATCTCTAAATTGTCTTTTAATTTTAAGGTAGATTTCATTTAGAATTTTACCATTTTCCGGCATGCTGCCTTTTATTTGTTGAACGTCCTATAACACACGATTCAAAGTATGTGTGTATGCAAGAAGAGTATTACAGGTACAGGTACAGGTGACCAACCGGCCACTTGTTGAATGTGGTATCTGTCAACAAGGACGCTGCAATAGCATGAGGTGACCTACACGTGGTCTGCAAGGTACCATTTTAATTTTTTTTACATAATTTTTATCTATATTTTCAAATTAAATTTTTGTTTTTTTGATCTTAAATTTTTCCATTTTTATATTGTATATTTTAAATTTTTAATTTAATTTTTAATTTTATTCATTTTCAAATTTAATTTTTAATTTGCAACTTAATCTTTAATTTAAAAAAAAAGTAAGATAGAAGATTCAATTATTATTATATTTTCAACTATATTTTGTAATCAAGCACCAACTGATAGGTGTTGTGCTTGTGCGCACGACCAGGGCTACTACTATTACACATTGGTCTCGCTCCGAAAATTTCTTTCTAACATTCAGCGAAATCTCTTCTTTTGGTTTTCTCATTTGTGGTTCATTTTACCTTTGTAACCGTTATCAAATTTTTTTATATATATAATCGTGCTTTACCATCGGTATGGGTGGGTCTCCTTTAGAGTTTTCTCTTTTATTGTCGTTTTCATCAGAATATAATAAAAGAAAAAAAAATTAAATGAGTTACTAATTTTTGATTGTTATGATCGGAGGGGAGACTTCATTCTGTGTCGGTGTTCTTTTTTGGTCCCTTGGTGCCCGCATCCGGTTTCAGAACCAGCGCTTGCGCTGTTTGAGATCGAACGGATGCGCGCATCAAGGCACCCGGTTATAATTATCTCGTTCAGTTCTTCAAGTTTCGGCCGATGAATTTTGGTGGAATTTTTTTTATTTAATTTGCGTTTTTTATTTTAATTTGCGTTATTGAAAAGGGTGGGATCTGTAATTGGTGAGAACCGGATTTCTCTCTGTTCGTTAAGGATATTTTGATTAAGAAATATTGATTTTCGAATTTCGTAAGATTCTAAGGTATCTAAACGTCTGCCTTTGGGTTGTATATGTAATATGTCTAAATTGTTCAAGCTACCTGTATGATTTTCTAAAGTTAAATGGTTATGGAAAGTTGATTGATTGCAACCAGATAAATGTTCTTTAGCTCTAACTCCAAAATTGCGCCCAGTCTGACCAATATAGGAGAAACTACAATCATTGCAATTGATCCTATAGACACCAGATTTGGAAAGGTGATCAACTCTGGGTTTATTGTTAAAAATCATTTTCTTTATTGTGTTATTATTATAAAAAGCACAACTAGTATTGGTATAATTGGACACGATGTTGCTAATCCTTTGGCTCGTTTTTCCTATATACTCTAAACGACGCCAATTTTCCCGCGTTGGACTATCCGGTGGATAAATACCCGTTATGAGTTTTACGCTTTAGCTTTTTAATTAATAACTTTAATATAGTCCTAGTTGCATATCCGTTATTCGTTGCTATTTGAAGAATTATGTTAAGCTCAGTGTTATAATTTGAATTTGTCAGAGGGATGTTTATTAGTCTATCTATGAGTGAGTGGAAAGCTGACATTTTAATATTATGGGGATGGTTTGAAGAACTAGGGATAACAGCGTCTGTATACTTGGGTTTCCGCTAAATTTTGAAGTCTAAAGAGGAGTTAATCCTGGTTATTGTTATATCTAGAAAATTAATACATTTATTTTCTTCTTTCTCTAACGTAAAATCAATGGTGGGATATTGAGAATTTAACCAAGTAAGGAAATAGTCTAACAGTCTATCAGTTCCATTCCATAGACATAATATGTCATCAACATATCTATACCAAAAGATTAAATGACGAAAATAAGGATTGTTATTTGAAATGATCATTTGTTCGAAGAAATTCATGAAAATTTCAGCCAACAAAGGTGACAGAGGGGAGCCCATGGGTAGACCATCAGCGAATTTGAAATTTGTATTATCAAAACAGAAATAATTTTGTTTAATACAAGTCTCAAAAACTAACTTCAGTTCACGACGTAAGCTCTCAGTCTCATCTACAACATCCCTATCTGAGTAATTACAAACTATTTGGGACAAAGTATTAATTGGAATAGAAGTGAAAAGACTGGCAACGTCAAATGAAACTAGTTTTGAATGTAACGGAATGTCGACGTCTTGAATTTTGTTAATCAATTCTACCGAGTTCTTAACCGAGTAAGCCGAAAAGAAATTAGTATGACAATTGAAAAAATTTATGAAACCCTTACATAGCTTGTAGGCAAGAGCATTGTAATACGCGACTATTGGTCTAATCGGAATACCTTCCTTATGGATTTTTGGTAAACCATAAAGGATCGGGGCAGATGGATTCATGACAGAGCACTTGCATCCAGTGGCCAGTCTTTTCACGTTTTTCATCGAAAAGCCATTCTTTAGTAAGGGAATGCCGAACGCATGAAAAACGGTAACAATTCCGTAACTCTTACAAATTTTTGCGGATTTGATGCATTGATTCCTTTTGAATCAATTGTCAGTGTCAACAATATTGAGCGCTTCTGTCGCTTGTGTGTTGTTGCACTATGCCTGTATTGCTACACGCATACTTGATGCGGGCGATGGTGGTGGAGGCATATAAAGCCTGTTAACAGATTCTTTATTATTTGGATTTGTACCAGTTTTAACTGAAGCAGCTTGTGATGTTGAAACTGTTCCATTATTTATGTTTGTTGTAGATAAATTGTTTTGGACACCCTCAATATCACACCTCAAAATTCTAGTCATTAAAATTTGTGGATCAGTTACAATTGCAACTATGGCCATTTGAGATTTTATATTTACTCCAACGGATTGTAGAGTAAGCGGAGCCGATGCGATGCATTAAATTGGTGGCAAATCGTACCAAACGTGTGTTTAAGAACGTGTTTGAAATGTCAAAGCGAAAGGGTGGTGATGAGTCATTATTATTACATAAATAAAAAAAATTAATCAATTACCAATGGGTTAAAAGCGAAATACGAACTAAATCAAGAATATTTCAACAGAAAGTTGTAAATTAAAAAATAAACGACAACACTATCAAAAGATCAAACTTCGGTGGCTAAAAATTATTTAGAATATATACAACAAACCAATTTCACTAGAAATTAAAAAAAATTTACTACATCATAAAAAAAAAATATGTATAGAATAAATACATTACAAATAAAATAAAATAAATAAAAATAAAAAATAAACGTAAAAAAAATTTAAGATGTGGATATAATGGAGTTTTAGAAAAAAATATTAAAATGTAAAATGAGGATTAAGATCAAAGTGCATCATTTAGTTTTTGACAAAATACAAAAAGATGTCAAGGAGGTATCATCTCTTTCAGTGGAATGCTTACGATATATTCACTCTTGTTTAATGAAAAATTTGGAAAATGACATTTTTTGTGAAATTTAATTTAACAATTATTTTTATCATTTTTTAGGAAAAAAAAATATCAAAATATGAGTTAGAGCCTCAGTATCGGGATATTCGCAATAAATATCATTAAAAATAGTACGACAAATCGTATAAATCAAATATAGTCATTGAATAAATACATCACAAATAAAATAAAACAAATAAAAATAAATGTAAATAAAATTTAAGATGTGAAGTTATTAGAAAAAAAATATTAAAATTCAACGATTATTTTTATATGTATGTTAAAAAGTGAATTATTATTTAACCCTTCATAGCCCATATTTTTTTTTTTTTTTTTTGAGGAAAAAATTTATTTTAGATTTAATTTAGCTCAAGCTGATTGCTGAGATACGAGTATGACAGAAAATGTATTTTGGTTTCCCATTTTCCTTGAAAATAGAGTTTTTCAGTTATTGCAGATATGCGATATCGAGCTGTTAGATCACACATTGTTAAAAAAAACAAATTTATTTTCAACTTTGTTTTTATCAACAAAAAATATACAAAGATTACAAAATAATTCAGTACTCAAATAAATAAAATAAAATAATAAAAAATTAAATATCACAATTCATTTGACTTATGTTTCAGTTTCTTTTAATCATCATATTATCACACTATGCTTTTGATCAGTTGCAATGAAACGTAACAAAACAGTTGCGGTCTTTATTTAGACAAAGGCAGTGGTACATTTACTACATTTTATAAAAGTATAGCTACCACATTTCGGCAGTTTGCACATTAAATGTTTCTGCATCCATTCCGGCCAATGACTGGCGCCATCCATGTGAACTTCTCTTACGGGCATTGGCGCTGAGTTTTACTTTTTTATTTTTTGCAATTCTATTATTGAAATCGGAAGCAGGCCGACCACTGCAAAATCCACGCGTTCACAACTGTTAAATCGATTAAATGGTATAAAATACGATGGTACTTTTAACTAATTTTATGATGTAAGACGAAATTTATAGCGGCCAATATTACTGTCTAAGCAGTCAACACCGCCCATATAACTATTGTACACTTTCACAATGTTTTGGCAAAAAGTGTTTATCATCTCTTGCTTCTTGTCGTATCTTTCAACTGTGTGCACTGGATTTTGTCCTACAATATTGGATATTAGAATTACGTTTCTCGTAGCCTTATATGATACCACCACAATATCTGAAGAATCGATGGTATTCACGAACTCTACTGATGTGTCTCGAGTTGCTTTGTTCATTTCTTTGTCGCAATTAGGCTTGCGGGATCTTGCAATTAGGCAATCGATTTTTGCGAACTGTTCCTAAACAAAGGAATCCTCTAATGAATAGTTCCCTAACGAGTGAGATTGTTGAAAAATAATTATCGAAAATTATTGTAAAGTTTTGTTGTTTAGGAAAATAACGTAATAAATGTATGACAATGTTTGCACACGCTCCTACGAGTAAGTTTGGCTCTGATTGTAGACGATTTAAATCATCGTTCTCTTGTCCTGTATACAATTCAAAATTATAATAAAATCCTGAGGTTCCTGATAAAATAAATAATTTAAATCCCCATTTGTGGGGCTTTGACGGAATATATTGTTTCATGAAATGTCTTGTCTTTGTAGCACATAATTGCTCATCAACCGATAACTGCCGTTCTGAAGAAACTTTTCTAAACATCGATTGAAGGATATCGACAACTGGTCTAATTTTAAACTCCTGTCAAGACCGGGATGGCTTTTTGGAAGTGCGTTCTCATTGTTGTTGCAGGTACTGTTGCAGGTACTGTTTAATTTTTTTGAAATTACTCAGAGACATGGCGTCTTGAATAATTCCATTTCCAATTTTAGGTGACCAATATGGGCGACTATTTGATATTTGCACAACCGACGTTATGATGCATATCCCAATAAATTTCTTTAACGATTCCTCATTTAAAATTGCTGGCAGGTTAGGATTTTTTTGGGTAGCATATAAATTTGACTCTATTACAATTCGTTTCATCAAATCATTCGTGAAGAAATAATTGAAATAACCAGCTCAAGCTCACCAGAACCTTGAAAACTCATTTGCTCTTCTGAAACATGAAACTGCTTCTTATTCCAAATTAGTTTCACAGTTTTGTAATTACTCAACTGAGAAGTGCTCGTTTGTTCATTTTCCAATAACATCGCTGGTAGTTCTTCAACTAAATCAACTGGCATATTTACTATATCAAATAATCCATCATTCGAATCTTCCAATTCATTGTTTAAATCTGTTTTATTTGGGTCAATTTCATCTATTGGTCGCATCCTTTCATCTATTTTTTATACATTTAGTTCTCTCTCCGTGGTATCGTTCTCATCTCCATCTTTACCAGCCTCACTGTCGGTTCAACTTTCTACTATTTCCAAAATTTCAGCTTCGGTCAAATGTTTTCGGCGCATTTTTTATAAAATTAGATTTTTTGTAAAATCATTAATTGATCATTTTCCAAATATTATACATAGAATAAAAAAATATATGTTATATATTGCATATGTGTAATATCCATTTATTTAAACGTATGGCACAATATTACACATATGTATATACGAAAACAATGGTTTTCGAGAGGGCTGGGTAAAGATAAAAACAATTAAAGTTCTTCTTTTAATAATATTTTAAAGTTACACATTTCAATAAATATTTCTTTCAACTTTATTTTTTGCTATTTCTTGACTAGGTTGTATTCAGTGACTATGATGACTATGACACTAGCGTCCTGGACCATTCGTAGATCAAAAGGAGAAGAATATTTACCTTCCTCTGCCCAACAGCAGATCAAATAACCAATTAGAGTCATGGTTTGGCCGGCAATATCATCAAAAGACTCTTCCCACTTTATGTAGTAAACGGGATATTGAGCTCGAATCAATATTTAACTGTTATGCAATCACAACTGGTACCGACTATGAATGAAAAATTGAAAGGGGACGGCCTTTTACAAGGCTCCATGTCAACGGGCAAAAAAGTCACCGAATATTTAAGGACTAACGGCATCCAAATCCATGATTGGCCAGGCATAGGCCAGATATCAATCCCATCGAAAATATCTGGGATTTTCTTAAAGAAAAAGTAGCATGAAAGTGCCCGCACACCCAATTAGAATTGATCGAAGCGATGGAAGAAGTCTAGGAAAATGACGCTGATCACCAAAGCCAATAATGCAATAAGTGAAATGCTCCGTAGGATAAAATTATTAAAAAATGCTAAAGGAATGTTCAACAAGTATTAATAAATATAGTTATCATAAATTTTTTTAACTTTTATTTGAAAAATTTATTTTTTGAAGCAATAATCTTCCAAATATCTAAATGTGATAATAATTTGGCCACATCTGTATAAAATATAAATAAAAGTATACACAAAAAAAGGAGGAAATTTGTGGTCACTTTACCCATTGTATAATCATACCTCAAAAATTAATAAATTAATAAAAATAATAATTACGTGTTCGTACGCGATTTAAAATCAATTTTCTAAATAATAATAAATTTTTATACACCATAATGACGCCACCGTCAAAAAAACATTTCTGTAACGAAGAAACTTTCACATTAATTAACATTTGGGGCCAGCACAAATTTATGAAGATGTTCGAGAATTGTAAGAAACACAACTTAATATTTAGCTTTTTATAATATTTATGTAAGGACTCCGGGAGAAATAAAATATAAATAAATAATTTAAAATAGGAATATAACAAAACCAAGCCATTATCTGGTGCATATCACCTTTATTTCACTATGTTTTAAATCTGATTATTAATGTTTATTGAACGTTTTAGGTGGAAAGGCTCCAACGTGGAAGTTCTTTGAAAAAGTTAACTTTATACTTGGAGCCAAAGATAAATACAACAGTCATGTGGGTGAAGATAGTTTTATCGGAGGATGCAATAGCGATACAATCAAAACCATGTAAGTTTTTTCATTACATGTACCCACTAATACTAGTTGTCTTTTGTAGAAATTCTGATGCAAATTTTGATGATTGTGAAAATTTAAGAAAGTGCAATATTTGGAGGATGAGACAGAGATCATTGAACTCCAGTCAAGTCGTGCCACTCAATATATTGTATCGGAGTCAAATTCCTTACTTATCGAAGATCCTACTGACAGCAACAAAAAATTAAACTCCACTTCCAAGCTAACCAAGAAAATAAAATCCGATAATGCCATCGAACACCTCATAGGCTTAAGTGAAAGAAATCAAAGTATTTTGGGAAGGCTATTAAAAATAGAGGAAAGCAATTTGGAGATGAAAGAGAGGAAAACGAGGCCGAACAGAATCAAAAAGTAGCAAAGGCAATAATCCATTTTTTGGAGTTCAATTTAAAATATTTTTTTTTCTTGTAAAATTTTTTAAATTATCAAATTTTAATTGTTATATTATTATTTTTATTATTAAATTTAATATTTATTCTTAAGACTGCATACGAGCTATTGAATCGCGCTTTCACAGGCCATCTATGTTTTGCCTATCGGAAATTGCCCTTTGAGGGACCTAATCAAAATCTGCAGCGTTATTTTTCGATTTGCTTAGCCAACAATGATTGATGCAGGCCTTTACGATTTTTTTTTGGAATATTCCAGTGAAAAAACAATCCATTTTGATAAAATGCGCATTATTCCTTTCAATCTGCCAAAACTATCTTCAACAGTCATCCGTGCTGAGCTTAGACGAAAGATAAAATATTTATGAATGGGCGTTAGCTTTGCACCTGGATAAGGTGTAAGCTTTGCACCTGGATAAGATTTAAGAAGACTTGAGAGCAGAGGAAATGCTCAACGTTGCTAGTGCAACATGCAGACAAGTTCGACTCCTTTTATAACATTTGTGGCACTATCAGAAAAAGCGATAAGAGCGATAAAAACTCTTTGATCTGTGTCTGCAAGGTTGACGAAGCAATTGTTATTAATAAAATAAATAAAAAGTAGTTTGTTAATTCAAAATTTCAATTTATTCAAAATCGAATTTATCGTCAACTTGTTCTTCATCTTCATTTTCATTTGTATTAAGGTTGTGATCCTCGTCAGGAGTTTCTTGAAGGTTGCCCGGATATATAGCAGCCTGCATGTTTCATGTTTCATGAAAATTGAGTAAACGTGATTTTTATAACAAAAAAAAAATTGGACAAGTAAAATTATCGAGGAAATTGAGATAAATTTTCTCGAAAAATTTGGCTTGTACTTTCTTAAATTTAAAGATACACACATCTCACCTTATTTTGAAACAGTGACAAATTTTCCGGAAAATCAAAAAATTCTTGATAAACAATCCTACATTTAAAAATGTCTAAATTTTTACTCTTTACTTGAATTTCTCGATGAATACGTAAAATAAAATTACGCCATTATTATTATTATAGTTTTCAACTTTCATATTTATCACATTAACCAAAGGGGTGTTACAGGCTGGCTACTGCCAACCTGCAGTTTTCATTAAGCGCATGCAGAGGCCTCCACGAAGATGTTTGCCGGCTACGTTCTCAGGGAGAAGTGCTAAGGTCGTGGGGTTTGAGGCTTGCATGGCTCCTGGCTTACACCGTGATTAATACAGCCGGAACCTGAGGAACGAACAACACAACCAATAAAATAAAATAAAATAGTAAAAAAAGAGAAAAAAATAATAATAACGGAAGAGGTGCCTTGGTGCGCGCATCCCTTCGAATTCCAACAGGGCCAACCCTGGTTACGAAATGGGATGCGGGCACCAAGGGACCGCCAACACTATGCCGACACAGAGGGAGTCTCCGCTCCCATCACACCACACCGAAGATTTAATAATTCATTTTATTTACGATTAGAAAAAAAACAGACAAAAGGAAAACCACTTCCCCCTCCACCGCACCACGATAAGAGAGAACGAGAGAGAGAGAGAGGAATATGCATCGAGCGTGCACCCGCTGTGCGGCGCTCGATTACAATTTTTTTGAAAATTTATTATAATAATAATAAAAAATATAAAGATCAATAAAAAAAAAAAATTTAAATAAAAATAAAAATAATGGTACCTTAAATATATATAACAATAATATTGCGGCCTTGTGCGGCCGTCATGCCACAGGGTCGCCGCCCCGGACCGTTGGGCACGAGCTCGCCAAAATCCGTATATGTTTTTATTTCTACTCGTTGGGCGACCGTTTTGCCTTTTTGAACACACAATATATTTTTTCTTGCTTTGTTTCCTCGTTGACCGTCCTTCACACACCAAGCCGTCAATCCACAAACAAACAAAAACTCGCTGGACCAGTATACTGGGCGCTGTCTCACAAACAAAATTTCCAAAATATGACCTTTGACCTCGGATAGGTCACCCTGTAGGGTTGGTTGCGGCGGCGTCCTTACCCACCGATTCAAAGCGGTGTCTGATCCGTTCTCACTTAACTATTTTTTCTAACCACTCGCAAACAAATTCAATTTGGAGGCACGTCCACTTGGCCTCGCCTTTACGTCGTAAGTAACAGTAACGATGTTTCGCCAAATCGATACCCGTGAGATGTTGCGCAAAAACCGTTATGTAAAACGGTGGGCGTCTTCGCATTAAACCGTAGCCAAACAAGTGGCCTCACCTGACCACCAGTAAACCGTAGATAGCGACGGGAAGTGCCGTTAAAGTCTAAGCCAAAGAACCAGAGAATCACGTTTACACTTTCCTATTTTCTTCCGACTTTCACTTCGAACAAAAAAAATAATTTACGCCCTAACTTTCGGATTTTTCATTAATTTCAATAAGGTAATTAATTAATTTCAATAACACAAAACTTGTGTATATATTTTTTTATTTTTTTTTATTTTTACAATAAACTTTAATTTCCACTTTATAATATTAATTTTTATTGTCTTTTATACAATTTGTTTTTATTTCCACCATGAACCACATGGATGGAAGCTTTCGATTTTTTTTTTATTAAATTTTTAGCAAACAAAAAAACTACTCGACTTTAATCTTTTTTAATCTACACCCTTTTTTTTATAACCAAAACTCGTAAAATCACAACTCGAATGATCACAAGAAAAAAATTCTTCTGTCTAGAAAAAGCATCTCTCTTCTCTGTTTTTCATTTATATCAATTCGCATTGATATAAAAGAGAAGCATATAAGAAAAACATTTTTCTAAAACATTTTACCTTGTACACACTCAGCGCGCACTGCTCTCTCTCTCTCTCTCCCATTCTCGTACAATTACCAACCAAACAGAAAGAAGCACACAGGAATCCATCCACCATTAACCGCGTTTAGACATCAAAAAAAAAACCGGACGCAAAAAACCGAGGAGAATAGAAACACACAATGTTACAAAAATGATCTTGTTAAGACAACACAGTCGTAACAGGGGTTTGGTAATTATATATAATCGCAGTTGATAATTATGTATAAGAACTGGTAATTATATATAATAACCAATTATACACTTTAACCGATAACATATACACTACTATTTCTGGCGTTTCATAAATTTCAAGGTTTTTATCATTTTGTCACAGTGTGGACGAAAATGTTCGAAATTGAAAACTACAATTGATATAAAAATTCCAATACCCCAAAGAATAAATGCACCTTGAACATGGTCAAGGGTAAGTACTATATATTCGTCGGTCTCATGTGATTTTCTAACTTGTTGCTTGTTGTGAAACGTAGTCCTCTCAATCCAGCGATTGATAAGCCCGGCCTCCATACACTGTCTTATTATTTGATTAAATTTGTTTACTAAATGGTGTTGTCGTTGAAACAACATCGATATCGAAAATGGATACACATTATTATTCCGTGGAAAATAGAAATATTCCTTTTCGGTCAAATTTAAATTTATTGCATGAGCTCTTGAAATGGCTACTGCATAATTTTTTTTGCGTTTAATCTGATCAAAACACACATCAATATTTGCACATACTTTCAAATATCTAGTCACATAGCTTGACATCTCACTAGTACCATTAAAATGTTCAAAATTAGCTATTCCACCGACCAGCATAAAACGGTTACTAATCGCGACATCAAGAGAACTAACTTGAGTTTGAAATCGTGGTTTGGTTAAAAAACTGATCAATTTACTATGGTATGCGATATTGATGTGAATACCATAAAGAACGAGAGCTATAAAAAATATTCGCAAATACGTAAATTTTGGAAAATAATTTCCCGGACAGCTAAGCGTGATCGAATACGATAAAAGTAACGCCCATGAAATATTGTAAGGGGAATTTTTAACAATGTCGTATTTATGAAAGAAAAACAGTAGTACCCCAGCGACCACTGCCATTACAATGGTTAGCACCCACGTTGAAAGTTGGAATATCACAAAAATATTTTCAAAAGTTGGCTTTGGTTGCGCTGGATGAACACACCATGTTATGTCATCTTCAAAATATGATATAGACGATGATAGAAGCTTCCGTGTTATTGGATTTTCGTTTAAACCACCGATCATAACGGTAACTTTTCTGGAATAATAGTTTAAATCATAATAGGTAGTAAATTTTACACAGGCAGCTCACCTTTCTAGCAAATCTGCATACGTTTCAATTGCAGCGACAGAATTCGCTCTATTACTATTTCGATTAACAAATACCGGATTCAACCCAAGCTTTTTCGAGATTAATTTGATCAAAGACGTTTCAATGCCAAATGCATTACGAGCTGAACTAAATGCTGAAAACGGGATCCAATTAGTGGTCGATACTTTAAACGTGCAATTATTCAATTTGGAGGGTATTTTATCTTTGGCGGGATCAAAATCTTTCGCGAAACCATGTTCAAATAATTTGTTATGTCGAAATTCACAATAACCCACATTTTTTACGAGATCAATGATATTAGCACAGTTACCGGAGTCATATGGGTACCAGATGACAACATTAATCTTATTCGAATTTTCAATCGAATACATCAAATGTACATTGATCAAAGACGCCTTCAATAATATTTCAAAATATTCTTTTATTTCCTTATCCGCAATCGAATCATCTCTCTCCCGTGGTAACAACCAAATGAGTACTTGCGCCAATGAGTTCCATGTTGGCAGTACTCTCCACTATTTAATAATCCCATCTAATTCGAACAAACGATTTACAATCATAAAATAGTTTTTCGCTTTTTCCTTAACATGTTTAGGGTCGTGATGCGGTCGATCGGCATTTTTAGTCATTAAAGTCGACTCTGGATAATCTTCATTAAACTTTTTGAGAAGTAAGTCGGTATATTCGGTATTATTGCGTGGAAAATTAACAATCACCAGTGATCCTCGTAATTTATATTTTGACGAGAAGTATCTCGAAGAAATGCGTTGAACGCATGGTATTTTATTCATGATTCGCAAATCGCCATCAGTTAGGTCGAGTATCGGATTAAGTGATCTTATAATTTTTATAAAAAATACTGTTATAATCAGTAGATTTAACATTATGTTCTGTAAACTACTAAACTGAATTATTTCTATTTGGTATTTCTTTTATACTGCGATAGCATTATAATTTGTATATTAATTAAAAACGAAATTTGTTGTAAGTAATTATGTTTATTACTAATGGTTTAAATTTTTCCTACAAGTATTAACACTTTTAGTAATCAAATATGTATGTATAAATTAAATACTTTATGCTTTCGCTTGTTAAAATCCAATGTGGTGATATGATGACCTTTATTGCTGTGATATAATGAGGGTAGATTAATATCAGAATATAGCCTCACTTTGTAGTCGAAAATAATTATTCTTGTATGTGGTAACAACGACACGTTATTTCAAACAATATTAAATTTACGTTCGGGTTTTTAAGTCGACCACTATAATTACGTTTCTGAATTATTTTACGCAATGAAGAAAATCTACAGTTAGGAGGAAATATTGATTCTAGTTCTATTTATTTTTTATTTATTTGTTTGCAATAGATCAATACAACATACAGATGCAATCGATAAATGAAAACTGTAATATAAAATATAATGAAATTAAGGAACAGCTTGGCGTTATAATATTAAAAAACGTAAACAAACAACTAAAAAAATATTTGTAAACAATAATTTAGATAACTCAGTTTCAAAAAATTTTCGTGACGTGTTAAAATCGATAACATCGTAAACAGGAGGCCTATTATGAAGTTTATGCGAAGCGAATCGCATTTCGCATTTCTTGCGATTTATCAAATACGATCCGCTTCGTATGAGATTATTATGAAATCCCAAGTAACAATTTGGAGTTGTCAAAACGTTGTACCATCTAAAATTTACAGCACTTTAGTTATAATAACTCTTAAAATAATAACAAACAACATGAATTTGTTGGCTTGTCAACGTAATGCCAGCAAAAATGGTAATTGTCATTTGCCTGGCAATATGTTGTAGCGACGTCAGACAGTAAACTCGTTTTAAATGGTAAATTACTTTCAAGGCATCATTTTGATTAATTTAGTGACTTCGATTCCCAAATAGCAAAAACATCATATTTGCAGTTTTGCTGTACTTAACACAAAGTAGTTAAATAAGAAAAAGTAATGCAATAATAGCAAACATGTTTTAAATGCAATTTCTCTGGTTAGAAAGCAATATAGTTAGTTAAGGGTATAAGTTTCAAAATAACACAAAAAGCCAGAAATAACTAACGAGCTATTATTTTGAACATTATTGTAACAATAATAATTTGTGTAAAAATTATAGCAAACATCATTCTTTTATAATTGTCATTTTATTTATATGTTTTCCATATTCATACTTCAATAATAAATGTCATTATATATTTATGAAATATTGACAGGGATAATATGGTTTTTCTCATCATTTCTTATCGTAAAACTATGTGGCAAACAAGTTTTGTCGATCAGTTTGTAAAAGTAGCTCAGAAAAGAAAAACGCGACCTAAAATTATTTGATATTAAAAATAAAATCAAAATCAAAAATTATTTTGAAAAATTTATTTTTTCTGAAAAAAAGTTCAAATCTGTTAAAAAGCATCTGGTAACTAACCAAAAGCATGAAATTGGTGTTTTTTACAATATTTTCATGTGATAAACTGGGTTTTGTGGAAGTTTTTCTACTAGATAAATGATGCAGCCATTAGATGCACAGAAATACAAAATTAAAAGATGGCTTTACTATATGTAACAGCTAAATAACTTTTCAGATAACGAGTTTAATTATTTATGGTAAATTTAATATTATCACAGTTATAGTGTAATAAGCCCGACAAACAAAAATGAACCACAAACGAACTGACAGTTTCATGTCGGTTAAATGTACGTTGTAAAAAAACCAAATTATCACGCTAAAAATACTGATTGCAGTGCTGCTCTGATCTAAAACAAAACAAAAAATTAATTTAAAAACCAAGAAACCATTTACAGTGTAATATTAGTTTTTCGTCGGTTGTTTGGTTACGTTACAAAATAAAAAAATTGTCCGAACCTAGTCGAATGTGACGAACATGAAACGAACTCTAAACGTTGGTGAAACATGTAAAATCGGGAGCGTCCTAGCACTCCAGCAGTTTACAAACTAGATGCAGTGCGATAGGTGTATACATATTGTAGTGTTATATATTATTAATTCGTCAGTGTTGGTTATATACAAAATTTAATTTTGAATTTTCTTTAAATAAGATATTTTGTAAATAAGTACTTATTTTTAACTTGCATGTTTTAATTGAAGTAAATACCTATTATTTAATTTGCGGTGGTGCGTATTAAAATTAATGAAAATTTGAAATGATGTAATGATACATATTTTTATTTATTTTGTGGGTTACAATATAGATTTGTCACTAAATTATCTTTTAACTTCAGCTGTGTTCTCGCGATGCATACTAATTTTAAATTTAAAGTATTTTATACGTACATGTATTATTGAGGGGAATCCCATATTTATATTTCAATTCGTTTTGCGTATTATACGCGTATTCTGTTAAAATAGAACAAACCTAAATTTTAATATATGATGTTTATTGATGGTCAGTTTAAGTGTGTGACACAAAAATCAACTTTTTTTTAGATTTTTCTTAATAATCCTTAATGGTTCTTATAATTTGCTTGGCTAAACTTTATTATCAGTAATTTTCGACTGCAGCGCCGCTTTATTTTTAGAGTAGAATTTTATATAATTAAAATTTCAACTATTTTTCTAAAACTCTCAAAAACACGTGGTGGTGGTTATGATTGATCGGTAATATACTTGATTTTTGTGAATTAAATATTCCTGGGCTAAGCGTCGTTTGCTAAAGGTAAATATTATATTACGATTGTAAAATTAAAAATCTTTGCTGTAATATTTCAACATATCACTTTCTTGTTTTTTACAGTCCAATGTTTTGGAACTATTCAGGAATATATTTAATTATTAAAATAATGACAATGTTGTCACAATGGACAACGTCAAAAGCAGAGTGTTCAAGAATTTTTAAAAAGAGCGAGTTTCCGTTCTACAAATAAATTAAAATAAACCTTATTAAAACATTATATCAGCAAAATAATTTTCTTATCATTACATTGAAAGAGCTAAGGAATGAAATTAAAAGAATAGAATAAATGAATTTTTAAAGAATAGAAAATGATTTTTCATTTAATTGGGCTTGAAATTGTACAATGTAAGCATAATTTAAATTTTGGTCGATGTTTGTTAACTGGATGAAGTTCGGCCAGTGGCACTATTCTGGTAATTTCCAGGGACTTGGGGGAACAATTTCATTATATTTTACTGTAAATAAATTTTATTCTGGCATACTAAGAATAACAGTTAGGAGTAGTTTTGTGTGAAACATAATAAAATTGGGAATAATTTTTCCTAGACAAACTTTATGTGGAAAATAAGTTCCCAAAGATGAAATCTTATAATGACCGAAAAAATGTATTTACAGTAAAATCTGAAAAAATTGTTTCCCAAATTCTCTAGAAATTATCAGAAAGGAGTCACTGGCCGGTCTTTCCCAGTTAACAACGACTAAAATCCAAATTATGCCTAACATTTGACTATAAATAAACTATAAAATAACTGACTAGTCTTCATTCAGTTAACAAGCACCGCATAGCGTCGGAATTATGTCTAACATTTATTGGGGAAAAAACTATTAACCAACCGATGGGTTTTCGTTGAGACAACAAGTAACTTGTTACATCTGACTTCTGCCTAACACTTCACTGACACAAAACCACAAAATAACCGGTCGGTCAATGTTCAGTTAACTAATACCACACAGAGTCTAAGTTTTGCTTTACATTTGACTAACAGAAAACTGCAAAATAACTGATCGGTATTTTCTCGGTTAACAAGCATGGTCCAAGGTCTGACAAATCGTGGTTATTTTAGTGTACTTGAGGAAATGATTGCCCGACCAAAAACTACTCGGTACCTCAGTCCCTCATCGGTTAATTTACATTACTAAAATTGTAAATTGTTTTCCGGGAAGGATTTACGACGAAGTTGCCCAAATATAGTAAACGTTTTAAATAACTAATCAGCTTTTAGATGAGGAAATTAGTAATCATAAAGCATTTACTGTGTGCTAAGCGTTTCATAACTGTAAGACTTTGCATGGAATAATTATTTACGTTAACCCTATATTAGCCATGTTTACAAATTACCATATTTACAAATTTACAATTCACGATTTTAATTAAAAAACTGGCATTGTGCAGCTTAGTTTAAATGTTATTTGTATTTACAATCTAAACAAAATTACATAATGAAAAACTTTACATTCAGAGGATTATTTGAGACAACCCAGTATGCAATTATTCCACTGTGTGAAAAAAACTGCTCAAATGTCGTACAAAATTCCGTACTACAAAATATCAAAGGCACAAAAATATTGATTTTGGAGAAAAATAATTGTTTTTCTCTTTCTATTTCGCGGTAATATTATTTTCGTTTTATAAGTTTCGATTGTATCTTTTATTTTCAGTTTCTTCTGACAAGTCGACGTGCACGGTTGCACTACATGATTAGATTTTTTTTTCTTTAAAGTGTTGTGTTTCATTATAATGTTTTCTATTTGTTAAAGTAAATAGTTTTAAATTTAAGTATAAAATAATAATTATTAAGTTATTTAGTGATCGCGATGTACAAATTTGGACTAAAAAGGTAATAGCAATCTGTTTCACAATGGCGTCGTCGCGAAATACATTTACGTTGTAAATTTTCAATGCATTTTTCTTTTCAAGATCGGTTGTGCTTGTTGGGATGTTCAATTGGATGCGCGTATGGTGAACAAACAAGACGTATGGTGAACGTGGTGAACGTGCTTAAAATTTAATTTATACAATTTGTGTTATAAAATTTAATTGTGTATTTTTGTGCTAATAAAAAATTAATATTTATTTTATTATAAATGGAAAATTTTGTTTTATTTCAAATAAGAATTATTATTTATTCCAATTGAAAAATATATACAAATACGTGCTTTTTGTTTCTGTGGTTATTTTCTCTTTTTAGTTGGGATTCACACCGACACCGGAATTTTTGTGACACTTCTTTGGCGGGAAGTACGAATTTCCGCGTGATACACATGGTTCTTTCCATAGAAGCAGTGTGGTTTTAGAACGCGAATGTAAATGGAATTCCGTCGGCATTGCATATTGGGAATATTAAAAATGAAACAGATTGCGATCTGATCCTCCGAAAAAAAAAAGGATTAAATATTTGTTTGTCGCTTAAATTAAAAAAATTGCAATCCAGTTCCATTAAAATATTGAGAAATACATATATAATATATAAATAAGCTCAAAAATTCAAATTTCGTCTCTACTCTCTATTTTCAGCCTTATTTATTTACATTTTATTTATGCGTGTGAGCTGTCAAATTTTCCTAACATTTTGAAACCACTGTACCTGTGGTGGAGGGTTAACAACAAGGTTGTAGTTATAGAATTTGCTGTGTGTTAAACATTTTAGTTGTGTTTTAAACAATTTTGCTTTGAGTAAAGCAATTTTCCTTTATATACCGTACAGTTTTGCTGTTTGGTAAGTAATTTTGCTTTGAGTTAAGCGATTTCGTTTTTTTATCCATATTTAGTTTTGTTGGTTTCACACAAATCCGCGAAATTCGGGGAAAATTCGTTGAAGGAAAATAAGTTTGATTATTTTGTATTTGGTATTCTGAATATTTGTTTGGTTGTATTTGTCTTGTTTGTTTACAACTGTCGCAGCTGTCAAATGTATGGATAACACAGATTTAAGGATAAAGCAGATTTTGTGTTTACATGTTATCTTATAAGTTATTTAATTATTTTAAATTATTAGGTTACATGATAACGTATATAATTATTTTAGTACAATTTTTCTTTATATAATAGCATAATCGGGTTTTTCGGTCTCTTCTCGGAAAATGGTTGATAGCGAAACATCAAAATATTGTAAAAAAAATAAAATAAAATTTAAATTGAGAAGGAGCTGGTTTGTAAAGTTTGAGTTTTTGTGTTGTGGTGAGGCGGTCTTATTGCCAAAATATATTGTGCGGTGCGGCGTTATAATAATATATACATATTTTGGAGCGCTGCGACATTTTTTCTTTGTTAACGCGGTAACCAAATAAAATTTCAACAAATTTCTAATTTGTCCACGACCTGACAAAAAAAAAAAATTCTTTTGTTGAACCAAAATATTTCTCGCGGAAAATAAAGCGAATTCCGACAAGTTTACTAATACTTTCACTGCGTGTTAAGCGGTTTCGCTATTTGTTAAGTAATTGTGATTTGAAATAAGCAGTGTTTCTTTTATAAGTTTGACATACCACTGTACAATACAACTGTACTTCTGAAAGTATGTACCGGTTGGAAGAAGGAACTACTTCCGAAGAGGGAAATAATTCCGTTTTTAGAAAGTGGTTGTAGTTCCTCTACAAGAGGTTTCAAATAATTTGGAACTGAACCAGGCTCACTATCTTCACAGTAAAAACCTACCACCATTGGAACAAAATTATCAATTTCATGTATTGCAACAAAAATTGGCCAATTGTATTTGCGAGCTTCTGTAAATTGAGATACCATCAATACAGGTAAACCTCGCTTAACGAAGGGGTTCGGTTCCTGGAAATGCTTCGTTAAGCGAGGATTCGTTAATCGAGGTATCAAATTATATGATTTTATATAAAAAAAAAACTGTTAGTTTGGTTCCCGTAGTGCAAATTTAATAAAAAAAAGTTTTCAGTACAAAAATTCAGTTTTATTTCGAATAAAATAAATAATAATAATCGCAAAATAAAAAAACCAAAGCATATCATAAAAAAGAAAACACTTATAGAACCCATACACAACAAAATCATGCATGTGCAATCGTATGATTGTGCATGCTGATTGACAGTGGTATAGTATTGATTGAGTGATTGAAAATTTGATTATTTATTAGGCTTTTCCAACCAGCGCGGGACGGTTCAAATCAACCTTTTATGACAAGCAACTTGCGAACCTTAAAAATCATGTAGAAAACCTAGACAAAAGAGCTTTTGGCGTAACGAGCGATCAGTTCGCAAGAATTGCTTTTGATTACGCTACTGTTCTTAATATTCCTCATCGATTTAACAACGATAAGAAGAAAGCAGGTAAAGATTTTATTCAAAGCTTCATGAGTAAATTTAAATTTTCATTCAGGAAACCGGAATCTACTTCTGCAGCGAGATTATCTGCCTTCAATAACACAAACGTTGCACGTTTCTTTGATATTTATGAAAAATATTTTAGCTGACAAAAACTACCAGTCCCATCAAATTTTTAATGTGGATGAGACAGGCTGCTCGACCGTTCCCACCAAAACCCCTAACGTGTTAAGTCCAACGGGACAACGACGCGTTATCAAAGTGTCATCTGCCGAAAGAGGTTCCAATGTCAGCGTTGCATGCTGTATTAGTGCGGTTGGCCATTACGTCCCACCATTCTTCATTTTTCCGAGAGTACGAATGCAGCTACATTTCATGAATAATGCACGTCCTGGTTCTTTAGGCGTGTGTAATGAATCTGGTTGGATGAATGCAGAAACTTTTATTAAATGGTTAGAACACTTCATAAAAAACGTAAGACCTAGTGAGGATAACCAAGTTCTTCTATTAATGGATAACCATTCTTCTCATGTAACACTTCAAGCTGTAAATTTATGTCGTGACCATCACATTAGTGTCCTAGGTTTTCCCCCGCATACTAGTCACAGAATGCAACCACTGGATGTTGCATTTTATGGACCTTTCAAAACCGCTTATAGCCGAGCGTGAAACGACTACCTAACGCAAAATCCGGGAAATATTATAAACATTAAGGATATAGCTGGTATATTCAATGTGGCTTACAGTAGGGTTGCTACAATCAATAATGCTGTACAAGGTTTTAAAGCGACTGGGTTGGTTCCATTAAACTCTCAAGTTTTTCATGAGTTTGATTTTGAGCCATCATTAACTACGGAAAATTCGTATAATTCGCCTGAAGCTTCTGCCGATAATTTAAAACAAGCATCACAAACAAGCTTTCACGCTTCTTTAACTGCCGAAAGTACTGCAGAAGCTTCGTTATCTCATGAGAGAGTCCCCTTTGCTACTGAAGGGCCGGAATTAGTTGAGCTACCTCTTAATGGCCAACAAGCGGGACCATCAAATGCAGAGCCAATGTTTGGCCTTCCGCCATTACCTCACGCTGTCAGAAATGAAACAAAACAGAGGAAAAAGTTACCTTCGATGCACATAACAAGCACTCCCGTTAAAAATGCGTTAGAAGAGAAACAAGCTGAAAAAGAGGCAAAAGAACAGAAAAAAGAGGAAAACAAAAGAAAAAGGGCAGAAAAGAAAAAGAAACTCACAAAAAAGAAAGCTATAATTAATAATAAACATGTCAGACGCGTATTTTCGGATAACGATGATGATGAATCATCGGAATCCTCGATTTCAGTTTCTTATATAGACACTGATGCTGATGGTGATAATGATGTAGTAGAGGAGCAGCTTTGCCTCGTGTGCAACGAATCCGGAAAGAGGGAAACATGGTTCGCATGTTCTATTTGCCAGAAATGGGCACATGCAGCGTGTAGTGGGCTAACCCCTGCAGAAGCCAAACGCAAAGCATATATTTGTGACTTTTGCTAAAGTAATATATATTTTGTTTAATTTGAGAATTAATGTTTTAATTAAGTTATTTTTTTTGAAGTGAAATACAGTTATTTGTTTTGTTTATTATGTTTACTTTGATTTCCTATCGTGCGTCATCTTACCCGCCTAGTAACGTCATCTTACCCGCATGAGAAGGCAAGATGACGAATTTGACCTGAACTCAAAAAAGGTCAAAAATCTTCTAAACTGTTAAAGTAATGAAAACGACAAAAATAATGTTTAAAAGTAAAACTACAACGAATTAAAATATACAAGAAATAGGACATTATCTGTATTTCATAAATAGGAAAAAAAAAAAGCTTACTATCGTCATCGTGCCCCTCCCTCCCCTATATGTATAATTTCAGTTTTACCCAAGTTGTTTGTGAAACTTGTTAAAGATCAACTATTCTTTCACGTGACAACTTTTATCGCTATAAAACAGCATGGTTTCTTTGCAGGCAGATCAACTGTTACTAACTTACTCTTGCTTACAAATTGTGTCTCTAATGCCTTACATAGGGGTACAATTGTGCAGGTTGTGTACAATGATTTCTGTAAGGCCTTTCGTAAGATTGATCACGACTTGGTGTTGAAGAAACTTGATTCCTTGCATTGTAGTTTTATTCCAATAGACTGGATCAGATCTTATCTTGATTCCAGAACTCAGATAGTAAAGATTGGTGGTTTCACGTCTAGAGTTATTGATGTCACTTCGGGAGTGCCTCAAGATAGATAGTGGATTGTTTGAGTTATTCAACATTAAAATTTTTAAAACCATTTCATGCACAATGACGCAAGAGACTTCCAATCTGACTTAAATAATTTCAGTATGTGGTGCACAGATCAGAATTTGACCCTAAAAAATTCCAAATGTATTACAATCCGTTTTACCCGTGCAATCATGCCAGCTAGTTTTGATTTTTTCCTGGATGGCTGTATTATTGATAATGTTGATACGTTTATGGATCTAGGTATAACATTTATGTCAAACGTATCGTTCAATAAGCACATAGATATTTGCATTTCTAAAGCGTGTTCCATGCTTGGGCTTATTAAAAGGTTTTCGAGGGATTTTCAAGATCCTTATTCTATTAAAATATTATATATCTCGTTTGTGCGTTCGTTGTTGGAATATGGTGCATCAGGGAACCTACCCACTTTTATACTCCCACCGTAGCCGCCGCTCTTTATGCGCAGAATCGAAATTGGCGCGTTATTGGTTAGAGACTTGTTGGTGTCTAAAATTGACTGTTCTGAGATTTTGGTGTTGTACGATATTTTTTACTCCGTTACGGACCATTCGCGTTAGAGATTTCCACATTAAGCTGCTTTATATTAGGCATAACTACGGTAAATATGAACCTGTTTATCAATATACTGTTTCTGTTAATAAAGTTCGATCCGATCGGCTTTCGACTTTAACCTATCTAGGGATGCATTTAAGAATTTAGTGTCTAATGTTCTTTTAAATTATTGGTAAGTTTTCATGTTTGTTTAATTTTACTTTTTTTAATAAAATTCTTAGTATAATGTACTATTGAAATTGTAACCAGATTGTATATAAGTATAAAGTTGGTAATAAATAAATAAACAAATTCAACTTTCTGGCACTAGTGGCATATTATTCCCTTGTTGTAGAATATAATTGAATCTCATATATTTCAAAAGGTCTTGAAGAATGTCACAAAATAAGTTAAAGTACCTTAGTACCTAAAAGTACTGTTGGAGCGCTGGAAGCAATTACGGTTAGCTTAATCAAATAAAATAATGTGACATACATATAAACCATTCATGGTTGAAAGGTCTTGGAATGGCAATAATTTATTTCCAACAGTTTAGTTCACAAATTCATCACTTTAGCACTGGTGACAAATTTAGTTTTTGACGAACGAATTTTGTAATGGAAACTTTCGATTTTCATAGTTTATGTGAATTTTCCGGGTTGGTGTAATGATAATTATATTCTTAGAAAATTTTGTTTCATTATACATACATATATTTCTTACCAAATTATATCTTTTTCTGGTTTGCCAATTTCCAGACCGAAGTTCTAATTACCTTGGTTTCAGCCCAAAGCACTTTGTATTTTTAAATGCAGAAACTACAGCGCACAAAAATTTATCTAGTTTAACGTCTAACGCAAGTCGATTTAAGAAGACGAAATTGTTGATATAAAATAATTCATTTTTCTAGCCACCAGCATTATCATGATTATTATTATTGCATAAGACATTATTATCATTACTTCTTGCATTGGTTTCACTTTAATTTAACTTATCGGGATTTATTCGATAAAATATAAAAAGTTTGGTTTGACATTTAATAGAAAATGTGATTGTAACGAACAAAAAATAATAACCTTTATAATAATTATGGTGTAGGTATTCGACTATCTCAAGTAATAAATATTTATGTAGCAAATATTCTCATTTCGAAAAGTTCGTTGGTTTGAAATAAATCTCTGTAACAGTCTAGTTCTTTGGTTTTGTTATTATTTGGTACGGTTTTGTCATGCAAATTATATTTTTAAGAATATACTTAATATTTTTTGAAATGGAAATACCAAAAGTAAAGAGCTTTATACATATTTATGCACCCCCCCCCCCTCTCCCAAAAAATCAGGTCTTGTTTGCGTTTGCCTTAATAAACCAGCAACACTACACTGAACACAAAAAAATTTTTAGTGGTTCGTAGAAAAATTAATTTATTTTGTGAACATAGACACACAAAATAGAGTGCATAAAAAATCTCAAACCCAAAACTTATAAACTCTGTGTTATGATCCTAAATCTAAAGAGACTTTTTGTAGTAGAGATCGCATCTGCACAAGCCAAAAAATATTATGAGAAGAAAATATTTTCGTTATGCTGCTGCAATTTTGTTTTTGTAGTTTGCATATTGCATATGCTGCTTTTACATATTTATATTTTTCGTTATGTATCTGATTATTACAAAACACTTTGCACATGCATAAAATATTGCTGGAAAAGCGGTTGAAAGAAAATTAAAAAGTATAAAACGTTGGTTTTTATCATAAACAGAATAACATGAAAAGTTTAAATTGAAAATGAGCTTTTTTTTTACTTATATATTATTGGAGTGCCGTATTGTTGTGATTGCTGCAGGCAAAATAAACTTTATGTCCCAGCATATAATACGAGCATGAAGATATTTTTTAAACAGTAAATAAGGATAGTAATTATTTTTATAGTACACACATACAAAACGTACAATACTTTGTGCTGTGTTCGCTAAAGTTTCTTTGGTTATGACACAGGTTAAATAGAAAATTTTAATATTCTCGTTATAAATTGGTATACAGCTTTTCAGTGTATGATCGTTGATGGGAAGTACAGATTTACTGATAATCCGGGTAATAAACGGGAAGTTTCACTTTTCTCATCTTCATATCTTAAAAGTGTTTTAACGATGTTGTTAATTTTAAACTACAGGACAAGTTTTATGCTGTATTATATATTATGTTTGATGTTGTGCAAAAGTTAATTCAATTGGAAGTTTCTTGTGCTATGGTAAGGAATGAGTTGGGAAAAAGCAATTCATTACTTTTTCGCTAGATGGCTTTACTGTCATACATCTTGAGATGTATTTATCACAGTAGACCACACTTATACTCGTTTTGATAGATCGATTCAGTTGTGAGTTACAGCGTGTCAAGTATGGAGGTAGACAAAGAGAAAATTTCACCCAAATGAAATTATGTGACTTTCGATAATTTTCCTCAAAAAACATGAAAAAATCTGCAAGTTTTTTATTCCAAAATAGGTATTTCAGAAACTTACATTATATATTATTTTTTCAAGAATTTTGGTACTACCTAGGGGGTGAAACTACCCCTAGGAAGGGGTTGAAAAATCAAAAAAAACTGTCTAAAAAATCCAAATTGATGCGAAAAATTCTGGAAAAAATTTATATTACTCCATAAAAAAAATAAGGTTGACGTGTTCGAGGGTTTTTCGAAACCACCCTTTTATCAGAGGGTTAACCACCCCTAGAGACGATTCTGGAAATTCACTCAGGACATCTGATTTTTTCGACTGAAAGTTTTTTGTCCTCCTCAATTATGATCATTAACATAGATTCTTACCGATATCAATGATGTTTAGGGGTGAAACATCCCCTAACGGGGGTGAAATTTGTAAAAATTGTTAAAAATTCCAAGAAAATTTCGCAATTTGGTGGAATAATTCTAGAAAAAAATTATAAGATCGCGAAATTGGGATAAAGGTTTGCACGTTCAAAAATTGCATGCATCATCCGCTTTGGATGGTTTCAACCGCACTTGAATTTGGGGGTGTAAGAGTGACTCTCCATAATTTTCCCTACAAAACATGAAAAAATCCGAAAGTTTTTTACTATGAAATACGTATCTCGGAAAGTCAAGATTTTTATTATTTGTTCAAAAAAATTGGAAATCCCGGGATGAAACAACTCCTAGGAGGGGGTTGAAAATAAAAAAACTTGCATAAAATACCAATTTGATGCGGGAAATAGTGGAAAAAATAAATATCACTCAACAATGAAAAAGAAGTTTGAGGGATTTAAGGATTTTTTAGACTGGAAGTGTTTTGCTATCCTCCAATATGATGATTACCATCGATTCTTATGACTATCAATGATGTGTGGGGGTTATCACATACCCTATCGGGAATCTAAAATTTCATAAATTGTTAAGAATTTTAAGAAATTTCTGAAATACGGCCAATTAATTCTAGAAAATATATACGCTCACGGGATCGGGAATAAATTAAACGAGTTCAAAGATACCACTAAGCAACTTCTTTTAATGGGTTACCCACGTCTGTTTGGAATTTCCGAAATATCGAAACGCAATGCAATCAGTTTATCATTCGGAATTGATATTTTTTTCATGAATATCGTTCCAGGGCTTGAAGTATCAAAATGCGAGTAAAGGAGGCAAACGTTCTGGGATTTCTAGAAAAATTTTCGAAATATTTCGGAAAAATCGTATGAAAAATTTCATTCGACTGTGTATCCTATGCCCTCCATTTATGATGTCACATAAACATATTATCTTGAGGATAAATTGTTTATATATGTAATATATATGTATATATATATATATATATATATATATATATATATATATATATATATATATATGTATATATATATATATACATATATATATATATATATATATATATATATATATATATATATATATATATATATATATATATATATATATATATATATATATATATATGTATATATATATATATACATATATATATATATATATATATATATATATATATATATATATATATATATAAGTTAAGGTGAACTTGGAAAAGTTTACTTAAAAAAATTATTTTTTCGGACTATGTCCGGTTTATTTTATTACCAACTTATATCTAACCAGTTTACATTCTAGATTTTATTTATATAGTGAAAATATTGCTGATATGTAAATTTACGTTATGAGAAATATGCTAGTGTACTTTGTACACGCGCATTTACATTTTTGATTATCTAGAATATTTTATATAAAAAGTAATTTGAGATGTTGAAAAGTGTTGAAAGATGCACATTCCACGTTGATGCGATTTCCATGAAATGCATGTGGTATCACTAGCTGACATGGCTGTATGATGTGCTTAACTTCTCCCCCTTTAAAAATCCTCGACCCGTGGATTAGAAGTTTAATTGGATTGGTTGTATTCCTGATGGTGTCGCTGCGTGATTTGTATTGCATTCTTTCGGAAGCCAGACAGTTTTCCTCCGTTTCCTATATCCCGCTCGTGCGATGCAGATAATAATTAGTATTGTAACTGTTATTATGATCCCAAGGTCTGTTGCGTTATTTGTTCGGTAATCAATGGCGAGCTTGTCTAGTAGCCCTATGTTTCTTTGATGTAGATTATGAAGATACTCCAAGTTAAGCTTCATCCCTCTCTGTGTAATATTCGTTTGCAGCATGGGTGGGAGAATTTGCGATGTTTTTATCTCCTTATTGGTGAAGTCCATCCCTTTATTTCCAATGTTTCATTGTGGTACTGGATCAAGAAGTTTCCCTCTAACTGTTTGTCTGACCCATTCTGTGTTACTGTACCGTTGAAATTACTTAAAAATATGGTGTTCTCATTTACGGATTCAATTACTTCTTTTTCGTTAAATGAGAATTCACATCCTGCGTTGAGTCCTTTCATTAATTGGCTTATGCAGTGGTCTTCCTTTAGTTCTTGTATTTGGTTAAGTCCACATATGGTGACTTCTCTTCTACTCTTGCACCTATTAATTATTTCATATACTTTGTGTTGATTAATTAGAATTTCATTATATTCTAAATGAATCTGTTTATTGTTCTTAATGGTAGATCTTAACTTTACGTGATGAAATTCCTCTCCGGTTATTTTTGGTATGGAGATGACGTAAAGAATTATTGAGTTCTTCATTAGCATAGTTGGCTCAGCGTGTTCTATGGCTTCTATCTCATTATAGTATGGTAGGGTTTCTATTTCACTCACTAATCGACTGATTTCCTCTTTATCCAATAGATTTGAATTAATTATCCCCCCTTTGGCTAGTTGGGCTGCCCTTACTATTTCTTTCACTTCCTCCTTTAGCAATTGAAGGCGGTTGAACATCGTTTGTTGGAATAGCTCATCTATATTTCCATCTAGGTGTAGCAGGATTTCGTTGTGTTGTTTGAGAATTTGTTGAATCTTCTGGGTAATGGCTGTGTTAATTTTGTACTGCTCGTTGTTATTTTCTATTATCCTATTCTGACTGTTAAGTATGGTATCCCAGTCAGTTGTATCCGGTGAACCAGCAATCCACTTCCTAGCTGACCCAATCCAATTGATTGAACGCTTAATTTTTTGTTTGTGGTTCTTGAGTTCTTCTAGTAGTTTGCTGATTTCGCTGATCTGGTACGCTAGCTGTGGTTTATAGATGCTAGCTGGACTGATGTCTCTTATTTCTGATTGTAATCTGGACAGGATATCCTCGTAGCAGCTAAGGTCAATTTGGTGGATTATCTTGAAGTTTCCACTGATTATGTTTCCATTCCCTTCTCTCACAGAAATTATCGGGGTGTCGTAATGGTAGATGTTTAAGGACTTTGCCATAGTCCAAAGGCACAAGCTGTAAAGAAATGAACTATATTTAGTATTGCTCTTGATTGCTCTTGAGTTGGTATTGTTCAGCTGCTTGATGATGACAGATTTCCTTCAGATGTTCGAAGGCTATTTAATGCAGCTCCAGGGATTCCGTTTTGATAATGTTGACTTGAAGATTTTCTTTAGCCAATTTATCAAAAAGCTTATCCTCTCTAATTTTTGTATATACAGCTTTATCCGACGTGTTCTTTATCCCAGCCCTTACACTGGTTTCGATGGTTTGTGAATCATCAATTGGACCGAATAATGGTTTGAACTTGTTGATTATCGATCGTAGGTTTGCCTTACTTGCTTCGTCCAAATGTTGGTCTCGTATTTCGATGTTATTTACTTGCTTTGATGTTTTATTTTTCAGAGGAATGTCTATTCCTGGTGATATTGTGATCACATTCCTCTTTCGGTCGATTACGGCTTCTACTTTCCTCAGAGTATCGTCACCGATTATTCCATCAAATGTGGTTAATCCAGGCAAAACAAAGAAATCGGTTGCGATGTCATTACCGAATTTCTTAAAAATTGGTGCGGTGATTTTATGTTTGATTAATACATCACCCGCAACTGATTTTATAAAGAATGGCTTTTTTAGAGGTTGTGCGTCTTTAGCTAGTTCCTTCCTAATAAAATTTTTATTAGCACCTGTGTCGATGAGGAACTTTAAGATTTTGTTGTTTTGGCAGACGTACTCTAAGTAAGGTATGCTAGAGAGGCTTCTTCCGTAAAATTTAATTCGAATTCCTCCTCATCTTCTAGTTGTTCTTCTAATTCACCATTTTCTTCGACGTACTCTTCGTATAACTTCTCATCCTGTTGTTCGATGTGGAAAACTCTTTGTTGTTTTGGTGAGTTAACATGTACATCCGAACTACGTTCACGTTTGAAGTTTAGCCGATTCATATAATTTACTCTGTTTGTTCGTATCGATTCGTCGACAGACATTGGTACTGGTGGTTTTGATTGTTGTGGCCTTGGTGGTATGTATTTTTCCCATTGTTGTTGGGTTATGCCGTATCCCATGTTCCTTTGCTGGATGGACAGTCTGGGTAGTGGTCTTGGAGCCTCTTGGTGGAATTTGTTTTGTTCGAAAATCTGGTTTACCGGAATTGTGACCATGTTGTTCAGGTTTCTATTGTGTATCGGCATGTTCCGGAAGTTGAGGTTCTGGATCTCAAGACAGGATGCGTATGCCTCTGGTAGTGTTGCCGGTCTCTGAATGGTTAACATCCTGGATATTTCGGTCGATAATCCCCTCACGAAAACATCGAGTGCACGATTTCTGTACATTTCGGTTAGTACAGTCATTGTGTCTTTGTTGTAGTTTTCAGTTTTTATTTTGTTTATTATTAATGATAGTTGGTGATTAACATTTACATAAAACTCGTCTATGCTTTTATTGCCCTGTATTAGTTTACCAAGTTGGTGTTCCAATGTGCGCTGATCCCTTTTGTCTGCGTAGTGTAATGATAGGCAGTTCTTAATGTCTCTCCAATTTCCACCGAAAATATTGTACGAAATAAGTGCCGAGTCTGCCGCCCCTCTAATCTTCTGGCGAATGCTTTGAAGAATAGCTCGGTAAATGGGTTTATCTCTGACGATTTCGTAGTCTTCCAGTATCCCTTCTACACTGTTTACCCACGACACGTAGTGTAGTGGATTTCCGTCGAAGATTTGGAGTTCTTTTACACAATCTGGGAGTTTACTTATTTCCCTTAGATCGTTTAAGTTTTTTGGCCCATTTGTTGTTGTGTTATTACCGATGGGTTGCTCTTTGGCTTCCAGCCGTTCCAATCTTTTTTCTATTTTGTTTATAACCTCTATATGTGCATTTAGTGCACCAGTTAATTGAACGATGGACGCTTGAATTTGATCCATTGTAGCCATTGTTTTATAACTTTTTGAATTTATGTTTTGAATTATTATTCAGCAACTTTTAATTATTAAACTTATTATTAAAGAAATGTTTATTTTTGGTTGTTTATTATACTTTTGTATTATATTTAATTTATTATTCAGGAATTTTATAAGATAATTATTAATGAACTTTTATGATTTTGTATTATATTATTATTAAAAAATTTTATGATTACGATTTGTAATTATTTATTAGAATTTAATATTATTATAAATTTTTTACTTACAATATTAAAATTGACATGAGGATCTCTCCTGTGGTAAATATTTGCCTAGGGATTAGCGTTTCCCTTGAGCTATGAGGATTTCTCCTATGGTTATGTGTACAGGGATTAGAGTTTCCCTGGAGATATAAGTTAGCTGGAGTGTCACCTTCCCCTTCTTTTTCGTATCGGATGATTCACAGTTTTCCCTTTTAGCTACAGACGTTTATACTTGTTAGTAGCCTACTCGCGGTGTGATTTTCACTCACGTTACTTTATCACTGAAATTACTATAGGGATAGTATATTTCCACTAACACTTTTAATTATTATTGAAAAATGTTTTTATCGTGATGCGAAGGATTTTTTATGAAATTATTATGATCGGCTGGGGATAATAATTTCTTGTTACACTCTTTTATTATTAAACTATACTATAGAGATAGTAGTAGTTTTTGTCACTGTTTTATTATGATAAAAAGGTTTTTATGTAATTATTATGGTCGATTGGGGATAATAATTACTATAAATTCACTATAGAGATAGCACTTTTATATCACTGTTTACTAACTTTTATTATTGTGACGTTGGATAGCGTTTAATTTCGTTTCGGCGCCAGTTAAGGTGAACTTGGAAAAGTTTACTTAAAAAAATTATTTTTTCGGACTATGTCCGGTTTATTTTATTACCAACTTATATCTAACCAGTTTACATTCTAGATTTTATTTATATAGTGAAAATATTGCTGATATGTAAATTTACGTTATGAAAAATATGCTAGTGTACTTTGTACACGCGCATTTACATTTTTGATTATCTAGAATATTTTATATAAAAAGTAATTTGAGATGTTGAAAAGTGTTGAAAGATGCACATTCCACGTTGATGCGATTTCCCATGAAATGCATGTGGTGTAACTAGCTGACATGGCTGTATGATGTGCTTAACTTATATATATATATATATATATATATATATATATATATATATATATATATATATATATATATACTCACACATACCAATGCGCATTTATTTTATCGCACGTAAGTTGTAAATAAAACTAGTAGTTGTTTGTAGCTTGCTGAGGTAAAGTGATTGTTACTGTCAAGGCCGATTACAAATCGTGAATTTGCACGAAAATTATTAAATATTTCATATATAAAAATATTATTGTCAATCATTTATATTTATTATTATCATTTTTATTCATTTTTATAAATAAATTGCAATATATCCATGTAAATATTAGAAAATATTGGTTGTATCATATATGATACATCATGCAAGTACTCATCATTTTTTGGTTGTATCATATATGATACAACCAATTCTTATAAATACTTGAAAAATTAATAATTTTCGCACTCCTAAGTCATATTTTTATACTTGAGGCAGGTGAAAATGGAAAACAGCAGGAAGTATTTGAATGTATGTGAAAATATATTTTATGAGCCAATAATAGTAATTATACGGTTTTGTATTAGTATATGGCACAGATATAAAATTAAAATAATTAATTGCTGAGCTTTCGATGTGAATTCGACATCATTATCAAAGCTAATGAAATTTTATTAAAGAAAATTTTTCCGTTACAAAATATACAGAGCCTATACAGTAAATTTTATATAAATACAAATTGAATAGAAGGTATATTTAAAAATTATATAAAATATTATTTGAATTTATAAAATAAAAATGCAAACATTTCCGATATAAGCATAATCAATCATTATTAATGTTTATAGAACATTTCTTCATTTTAATTGCAAAAATAACTGTTTACCACGAACAAGTGCTAATCATGATCGATTATTTAAAATACGTCAAGTGATCAATGCACTCATCGAGAATTTCAAAAAAGTTCCACTAGAACAAAATCTTTCAATAGATGAACAGCTTTGTTCATCTAAATGTAGAAGCTACCTGAAACAATATATGCCGATGAAACCTCACAAATGGTGTTACAAGTTTTTATTCTAAGTGGTGTTTCCGGATTCACTTACAACTTTGAATTATTTTTTAGGTAAGAAAATGAAAAGCGACTAGCATGTGAACCGAATTTAGGTAACTCCTCAAATGTTGTAATTCGATTATTGCGGGATGTGCCACGATACGTAAATCATCACGTTTACTTCGATAACTACTATAATAGTTTACCACTTGTTGTAGAACTGCATAGAGTTGGGATTCAAACGATTGGCACGGTACGTCGTGACAGACTGCTTTTCTGTAAATTACCTACGGAACGTGCTTTAAAAGACAATTCTCTTGTCTGCCGACCACAAAAGTCAAACGGTAAATTCGTAGCAAAAAACAAACGATTGAAGTGGTTTGTCCTACCATTATTACCGAATATAAGAAACACATGGGTGGGGTGGACCTACTAGACAGCCTACCGATAGGCGACCGATAGCCATAAAATTAGATTGAGATCTAGAAAGTGTTTGTGAGCTGAGAGTGTGTGTAGAGTAAACGAGAACCGGGACTGTTTGAAACGTGGCCGACCGTTATCAAATGCAATTAGTGCGGAAATTGAAAATAAAAAGAAAAAACCTAATGCCAACCACTTACCTCCAAATATGTTCGCGTGGACAATATTGGCCGTTTTTGCGATTGGATGTCTGACAGACAGAGATGCAAATTGCCTGGTTGCTCAAAATTAACTTTTGTACAATGTACTAAATGTCAAATGTATCTTTGTTTCAACAAAGATCGAAACTGTTTCGGAGCGTTTCACTTGCACAACTGATTTATATATTTTTTTTTATTATATTTATTAAATTTTGTTTTATTTTTATTTGTTATCTGACTGTGAATTTTTAATTTTCTGAACATAGGCTGTGAAATAAAACTTCTTTTTCCGAAAAGGTGGCATCAAATATGTTATGAGGATTTGTTTGGTTCAAAATAAAAAAATCATGCATTGTAGGGTTAATAAATACTAATAGAATAAAAATAATATTTGGTGGTTTTTGTTGAAATGTTAAATAAAAATCATTTTTTTTTCTCCTGTAAAATTTCACAAATGTCGCTTGTGCTGTTTGATCAAAGTATCGTCGGTTCAGTGACTATCACAAATTTGACTAAGCTTCACCATGTTCATGCCAACAAGTGGTCGTGTCGCTGATTTGACCATTGACCGAGTGTGGTTCTTGCATGCATGGAGTATCTATGTTGTGGTTGGAGGGCGCTCCATATTGGCGCCCTGTATGTTGAGGTGGGCAATACGTGGGTTACTGTTACAATATTACAAATATTTAGTATTATATTTCAGACGTTCAGCACTTTTGTATGCTTTATAGGTAACACGACCCTGTGGTTTCTGCATTTCTTTGCACCTTGTGCAACTGGTAGCTTTGTCTTTATTTGGACAACTCTTGTTACGACACATTGAGGGGTCACAACATTGCTTCATATGTGGTTTTGTTTTTGAATTTTTAATTTCGTTATCATCAAATAACTAATGCATTTTACTAATGGCATTAAGGTTTTTAATTGTGCATGGGCCTTAATATGCTGTTTTGTTTTTACCCACCCCTATTGTATTACGTCGAGAAAATTATGAAGCAAGACCAATGTGCACCTTGTGCATGTGTGCGACGAGTAAAAGTATCAACATCTTTTTTTAAATTACATTTTTCGTGGTGGCGTGTGGATTGATGCACGGTAAGAAAGAGTGGGCAGGTGAAGCACACGAAGTCAACGAACGAAAAAATATTCTGCAGTTCTGCTATATTTTTTTGGTGCGAGAATTATTTTTTAGTTTTGTTTGAAATCTAAAAAATAGAGTTGAGTTTTCTTTTAAATCAATCAGTTTTTGATTGTCTTTGGCCATTTATATATTTTTTTGTGATTAAATCAAAACATGAAAAATAAAAATTTTGTTGATGTAAAAATAACAAGTTTATGAATAATATATAATAAAAATCATTTCATTTTATTTGTGAGAGGACTGTTTGATTTTTTTGTGATTAACACAACCGCGGGTGTTCCACGTAGAGGTAAATCTCAATCCACGAAAGTTATAAGACAATATTGACCAAAAAAAGTTTAGTTTTCTTTTGTTGGGGAGAAAGTCCGTAAATATTGATTGTGAATTCGATGCAAGAGGCGGGTATAATTTCGTAAATATGTTATTGTGATGTGTGAGTGGCCGAATTTTTACGGGCATTTTTCGGGTGTCGCAATCATCAAAAAGGTACCGCATTACTAACGGATCCCTCTTTTGCGTTTTGTATCACATATTTCAACGGGTACTAACGGGCACCGCAATTAATTTACGTGTATCACGTTTTCTACGGATACCGATATACTTTTTTTCAATGGCGGGAAGACGCCCAACGAAACTACGGTTACGGATGGCCAACAGAGGCTGAGAGAACGCTGCAACCGTCAAGGTTAAAAAGGTACAATTTTTGATTTTATTTTTTTTACAATAATTTTTTTTTTGTATTTTTCCCTTTTATTTAAATTTCAATTTTTTTATTTTTAATAAAAATATTACATTGTGATCGAGCACCGTGATCGAGCGCGCGACCTTGATGCACATTGGTTTCGTCCTCCAAATTAATCACGCACAGCGACCATTTTTGCTGTTCAATTTATTTTTCGCCCTCAAAATTAATCACCATTTTTAGTTTGATTTATTTTTGTTCGTTTTTATTCCTCCTTCCGATTCTGATTTGTTTTCCGTTGGACATCATTTTTTATTTGAATAAAAACTGCACGGCGAATTATTTCGTCATTTCACTTAATTTTTTTTGTAATTTTTTTTCCTTTTGTAAATAAGATGAAGTATTAAATTTATTTTCGGGTCGGTATTAATGGGAGGCTGATTCTCATTTCGTATCGGTTCCATAGCTGGTTGCTATAATGATCACTCCCCTTCAGCCCCTTGGCAGGACATCTACAGGATCGGAGTGGTGAGTCCAGCATATGTGTCGTCTATTCGGGGACGACCGTAAAATCTACACGGTATTCCCGTGGATTGTGGGTGATCTTCTAGAGGTCTCTCCACATGAAGTGGAGCTTTTTCTGTTGGAGAAACGCCCCTATCCTATTATGCTACTTCGTTGTGGCTGGGCATCGGCCTCTTGGAGCCACTGGGTAATTAAGGGGGTTTATTCAGCAGACATTGTACTCCCAATCGGGAAGATCCGGTCGTTCCTGGGTCGACATACTCGGTTAATTTCGGTGTAAATTTAGCGTAATTTCAGTTTTTAGTTTGCTTTTTAATTTTTGTTTATTCTGTTACACGGTGTAGGCCAGGAACATGCAAGCCTCAACTTCCCCACCACTCAAAGCTGAGATCTAGTCGGCAAAATCACAAGTGAAAGATGCTTTTGCATGTTTAGATAAAATCTGCGGGTTGGCTTCCTGCCAACCGAGACTATGTTGTGTACAGTGAGAACAGGTCTCTGTGCGCGCCCGGCAATTAAAGCAGCTAGTTGAAGTCACAAGCTCAGTCCACGGGCAGCCTTCAACACTTTAACATCATATTTCTGGTTTCCGATTCAACTTCCACCACCCAGTGAGCGGTCTCTTTATTATTCGCTCTGGTTCTATATAGAATAACCTATAGTTATACGTAAACTCTTTTCATGCACTGGTTCGGTTGCAGACCCATGCATTTTAACTCTACGTTTTCTGTACTGTTAAAACCATGGAAGAGATAACAGTAACCGCAACACCATTTGGCCCAGCATTTGTTGCAAAGGGGATTATCACGTTTGATTCATTGGGACGTATGACTTTCTTGATTTTTTTTTTGTAATCGCTTATCTAAGTCATAAGGAGTACTATTGATTTTAGCCATCTGCTGCTTCAGATATCTCGTTATTTTGTTCTTTCTTTTTATGATCGATTATTTATATTTGTTGAATGGTGATGGCGATGTTCGTGCTGATAGCGAATGTTTTGTATTCAATAGACTTAGTGTTTTGGTTTGGGTAGGAGCTCTGGACATTGATTTTGAGAGTGGGACATAGTATGATAAACCACCGTTGTTAGGTTCTCTTTAGTCTCTTCGAATTTCTCCACTCTTTTAAGAACATTATCGATTTTCGAATACTCAGATTTTTAAATTTTTTTGTTTAACTCATTTTCACATTTATTACCAAACCTGCGGGTTGGCTCTGTAATAAATGTGAAAATGGGTTAAAAATCCCCAGCCAGGCACTTCATCAGGTAATTTGGAAATTTTTTCAGCAGCTTCGTTGCATTGGCAGCGGAAAACTAGTAATCAAGATAGTTGTTAATATAATATCACAGTCAATCACTTATTTTGAATCGATAATACACCGGTTTTACAATGTGAAGTTAATAACTAACAATTAAAGGGTGTTCCTGTTAGTTTTTTTTGTAAAAAAACATAACGTATGTTGGAAATTCACAATTTTTTAATGAAAATTAAAGTGGTTTCATGCCATTTATGTGTGGAATCCAACATCGTGCATATATGACCACCACGGCTCCTGTTGCAGGCCTGCATCCGGACAACAAAGTTTTTTCTAATAAAACTATTCACTGTTTCTGCATCTTCACTTACTGTTGTTACTGTTTCACGAGTACTAACTGGTCGATGGTGTTCATTTGCTCTACGATGCAACTGATCCAGTTTCTTCAAAACGTTCATCAATTTTGCAAATTCTAGACTCTGCAGAACATCCATGTTGACCAAAATCATAACGTAATTTACGAAAAGTTTTTTTTTACAGAACTTCCATTTCCTTATAAGTTTGAATAATCAAAACGCGTTGTTGTGTTGTAACCGAATGTAACCGGAACGACAAAATGTACCTGTATGTGTGGTACACGAGTATCACGCTATGGTCGAAGAATCGATGAGATGTAGATAATTTTAGAAAAACAAGTTTCGATCTTCTCAATCAGCTCTTAGTTGAAACAGACTTTTCATTTATTTGTGACGGTTCTGGTATTTATACGTGTACCGGTTTATTTTATGAGTGTTTTGTTCTTTGCATAAGAACGGTAAGAATATCCGTGGAGCTCGGTATGGCGAGCCTGTATTGTATTCCGGCAAGTAGAGGAAGATGCAAACATTTACCGGAACAACAGAAATTTATAGTATGGGTTGATGTGTTTAAAACAAAATTTCAAAATCCTCATCAAGTGTTTTAAGTGCACAAATCGCCCCCAAATTTGACCTGACCCAAAATTGTAGTGTTATATGATCATAAAATTAAATCTATGATTTAAAAATGATAGCATATACCTTTTAATGACTCAGCTATTTATCAATCATTAATTTATCTTAAATTCAAATGTGCTGTTAAACTCCTCATGCCTACCTATAACCCTTGGGAGCGATTGAGAATTCAACTTTACGTTGTAAATGTTTAAAAGCTAACAACAATAAATCAAATCAACCGCATCATGTATAATAAATATCATACTCAACCAGACGCCAAAAATACTCCACAATCTAATTTCTCCCCAGTGTATTACCGAAAGAAAATGTGCATCCGTATGTACGTACGTTCGTTTGTATATGTATATCACGAGTAAATATTAAGGTAATGAAAATTTTCATTTACAAATTTTGCAAAACACAAAAATCAATTAGCCGAGTAATTTAAGCTTTTCAAAAATTCATTTTCCTCTTAACATTCTATTTACTCTTTGTAGCTTCTTATGTAGATGGCACCCCGCACCCAATGAAACGGAAAATGGGAAACATTTTTTTTTTTGTAAGAGGTGGAAATTCCGTTTGACCACATTGTATTGTAGATGTTTTCTTTATCAAAAATTCAAGACATAAAATTGTTAGATAATTTATCTTTGGTTATTCTTTTTGTTTATGGTGCTTTTTAATGTGGTAGAGCTTCGTAGTAATATAAATAAATTTTATCGTTTTGTTGTGTTTTAAAAAAAATTTATTTCACAAACCGCACCATATAATTAATCAAAAAATTAGATGGAATATAATTGTGTCTTTTGAAAATTGTACTTTTTGGGGACTTTGTTAGAACAAAAAAAAACAACCGCAACAAAATGGGATATATGTATGTTTGGGTTTATAATACGGCGCCAACCCAATAGACAAAATAATGTAGTGTTTCATGTGACCTACATATAATAAATTTGCTTATTTTACGAAAACTCGTATATCACCTGAAACACTTCTGGCCCCGATACTAAATTTTATTATAAATTATAAATGTAATTACTCCAGCAAACAATTTAATTTGTGACCAGAGTCCATAATTAGACCACCGACTAAAGAACAACGTGGTTTAAATTCTAAGTAACTTCATCGACTCACTATGCTACATCTTTAGAGATGATAGAAAAGCTTGAATACAGTTGTTTATCCTACTAAAATAGAGAGGTGTAATTGTTGCGGCCAACTTTTCTTCACGAAAAATGTACATAGATCTCGAATACACCACTTTTAATTTTTAAAATGAAAAATTGAACCTACCAGATTTGAGATAAAAATTGTCTGAAAAAACAAAATCATTATTCCGGCTTAAGTTTACAGAAAACAAAACAAAAAAATTTAATCTTCATTGCAAAAATTAAAAAAGCTGATGTCCACCACAATTCGCATGGATCTTCCAGTTTATGGAAAAAGCTTTTGTATGGTGTTTTATTCCTAATAGTCAAGGCCAGACATATAGAGAAGTCGAATTTTGGTGAAATATTTTTTTTATCAAAACTCGACATTTCCGGTAAAATTTAAAATTTGATCTGAACTAATTTTAAGCGTGTTTTTTTTATTAGCTCCCGATAGCTGTATCCGGAGCAGCCAATTTTCTATGTGAAAACTTATATTTAGCGCGCTATTGTTGCATATAATTAATTTGTTTAACTGTAAACTAAGATTTTTCATTCAACTTTTCAATTAAAAATCGATTAAAAAATATCTTGCTCTACCTATTTATCGGGAGCCGCTATCGGGAGCACTATCCATTTCAGGGTGAAACTTTAAATTTCCCTTGTTTTGTACAACCCTTAAACCAAATCAAACTTCATTCGGTCTACAAATTTTGACGTATGCCAATTTTTTTTTGTTTTGTATTGTGATTTTGAGAAAAACACGAAATTGTTTTTTTTTATTAAAAAGTGAGTGTTTTGTATTTAAAAACAAAAATATATATAATATAATTTCCGTAATTGGTTTTGTTTTATTAATCTTATGATGTCGAGCTATCAAGCTACCTTTTTATTGACAAATTTATAACTTTATTAATTTGAAATATTTCGACCAGTGGCAATCATCAGTGGAAAAAAATGTGTATGATACACTACGTTGTAGTAATCATTAGGCTAAGAATTGTATGCACGAAAAAATATAAAATATGTGCTTAACTAACTTTCATCCGTTCCTCAAAATTAATAACACCAAAGTTCCTCGAAGCCAAAATGGCCCCCATATGTATTTGCTTAAAAAAATATAATGCTAATAAAAAATATTTTTCAAGATTTATTAAATAAAAAAAAAGACTGAATATGTATAGATAAGTTTAAATGAAAGTATAGAAAAAGTTTAATTTTTAATTATAATTGCTAATTTTAATTTTTAGTTCCTGGTACACATATTATAATTGGTATGAAATGTAAGGCTCAATTTACCACAAATAAAACATTTAGATGTAAGTTTGTTGTTCGATTTAAGACAGAGATAACAGCGGCCCCGTTTTCAGTCACCCACCGTACTAGCTGACGTTTCTGATGGTGTTTGTTCTGTGCATGAGGCTACAATATCCGTGATTAAGTTGCGGCTTCCTACGGAGCGTGGGAGATAAACCCTCCTCGCAATTTTACTTTTTATCACAGCTTCACCAAGTTTTTTAATAAAAAGACGTCTTCTATGATGTTTCTGCATATTCCATTCAGGGCGAACGGTGGTGAATAATACGAATGCATTAATAAAAGATATATTCAAAATGTTTGCGAACACAATTATTTAATTTTTTTTATTTAATTTTTTATGTAATTCTACATTATTGAATTTTTCTTAATGTACATTGAATTATTTTTAAATATAAATTAAAATATTGAAATAAAAAAATTATAAAATGCGTTTTCTTATAAGTTTCGCATGCTGACGACCTTCTTCAGAATCTGATGAATCTGATGAAAATAAAAGACCCATGCTTGATCGTCCTCATTTTCTTCTACAGCTTCTTGTAATACCTGAAATAAAATATGAAATTATAATTTTTTATTTTCATACAACAAAAACATAAACAAGTTTCTGTATTTTCATACAACAAAAACATAAACTACACAAAAAAATTTATAAATATTTTGAATAAATTACCTTTAACAATATTTCGTCCATTAATTAATATTTTTATAATTAAACTAATAATTTTTTTAAAACACTTTTATTATTACACTTTTATAAACAAAACCAAGAAAAAATAATCAAGTGACAAACAACAATAAACACAAAAGTAGAAGTGTCATTCGCCTGCATGAAGTTAAACACAATTTAATTTTTTGATTAGAAGCGACACTAGTGAATAATGGCTGCAGCAGTTTCAGTAGAAAATTTCCCTTCGGCTCCGGATAGTGCTCCAATAAAAAAACACGCTTTTTGTTTCAAATTTAATTTACAGTCTTTTTATTTAACTGCTATATTATTTACAAAAAACGTAAAAGCTTGCAACTTCACACCGGTCTCGGCCACAAGGTCAGTGTTCAACCTAATTTTTATCTGAAAACAGTTTTTCGACAAAAAACGTCATTTCCGTTTAAATTTTGGAAAAATGATCTGTGTTGGAATTGTTGCAAAATTACTTTAGGATCTGTCAGTTCATAACCATAAATCAAGCTCCTAATGAATCTGTCACTTTCGGTGCGGAAATACAGTTCCTATGGAAGCTATTACTTTCGGTGGACCGATTTCGGCTAAAATTCTCTGGGGGTCCCCAACTTGTAGTAAAAGCTTATGCAAGAAATTGCATCCCGATTAAACAGTCCACATCAGGACGGTACAGTGGCCGAATTTACGTTGAAACATGGTTTTTATCAAAAATCGTCATGTCCGGTTAAATTTTGAAAAACTGATCTGGAACAGTATTGTTCAAATTTTATTTAGAATTGCAAAAACCGAAAAAGTTATTAAGCAAAAGGTCACTTCCTTCAAAATTTATAGAGGAAGCTTAAGTATAAAGTTTCAATTCGATCAGCCAATCAGTGTGAGAGCTGTACAGAGTCCAATTTTTGTTGAAAAATAATTTGTTGTGAAACTAAAACGGATTAAGATTTCGTGTTTACATGGTTATCTGTTAAAACGTTTATGTTTGCCAAATCCATTATGGACCGTTCATCATAACAACAAGGTAAGTGACACCATCAAGATGCACCAAATAAAAACAACAGTATTGGGGAGTGCTGGCAGACTCATAAGTCACATTACATTGAGGTCATATAGAAAACTATAAGAACCCATACAAACTCTTGGCAAATCGATACCAAAACAAGAAGCAGCCGGCATCTACTCATGTTAACGCGATTCTGAACTATCCATCAATTAACGTAGAATCAGCATCGTCAATAAAGTTGTTACACGATAAATGAGAGCACGCATGCCATTAAATATTTACTCATTCGAGCGGTATCATGGAAGTAACCCGGTTGTTATTAAAAAGTTGGACAACGAAAGATCAAATTTGCTTGAGATGTCAATTGGTGATCCAAGAGAAATGCCAACATTAAAAGAATTCCTTAGTTTCCATGAAAGCCGATTCTAAACCTTATAGACGCAGCAAAATTTTAGATCAACGTTTGCATTGCTGGCGCAACTTTCTCATGCACAAATGTCATGGTATGTCACGCACAATCTTTAAGAACTTGTGTTTTGTGTAAATAGGGATATGATATAAAAGAATGCAAAGAATTGCAACAACTGATCACTTTAGAGAGATTCAAATTTATTGATCAATATCAGCTCGAGATACTCCAAGAGTTGAGGAACTTGAAAGGAATAACATAACAAATGCTGTATAAGATAGCGGAATTTTGACAGCGGAAAATAAGAGATTGCGTTACTCGCCGCAAGTGGCAGCACTATCACCAAAGAAAACTAATTTTGTTATGTAATTACCAGCGGAAATTTTTTATTCATTATGTACCATTTTTTTCACTAAATAAAATATCTCAGCGGAATAAAATATTAAAAGTGATCCTTAAAATGGTAAATTGATTGATCTCCGAAGTAAAGGAACTCTTTATATGAAATATTGAAATTTAACAATAATCCGTCAATCCGGCATTTCTTCCACTAGTAACCAATACTTTCGGTTGTTTTTCTAATAGCTTAGGTCATACTGAGACTCTATGGAAAATTTTGGGGAAAATTCATGGACTAGAATTTTCACTAGAATTTTTTGATTTTCTGCGGCCATATAAGTGATTTTCAGTTTTTAACCAATATCTCAAAAACTTCTAGTAGTAACTAATACTTTTGGTTGTTTTTCTAGTAGCTTAGGTCATACTGAGACTCTATGGAAAATTTGGGAAAAATTCCACAAAACTAGTCAATGAATTTTCCCCAAATTTTTCATATAGTCTCAGCATGACCTAAGCTATTAGAAAAACAACCGAAAGTATTGGTTACTAGTGGAAGTTTTTGAGATATTGGTCAAAAACTGAAAATTACTTATATGGTCACAGAAAATCAAAAAATTCTAGTGAAAATTCTAGTCCATGAATTTTCCTCAAATTTTCCATATAGTCTCAGTATGATCTAAGCTACTAGAAAAACAACCAAAAGTATTGGTTACTACTGAAAGTTTTTTGCGATATTGGTCAAAAACTGAAAATCACTTATATGGTCGCAGAAAATCAAAAAATTATAGTGAAAATTCTAGTCCACGAATTTCCCCCCAATTTTTATATAGTCTCAGTATTACATTATCTACTAGAAAAACAACCGAAAGTATTGGTTACTAGTGGAACTTCTTGAGATATTAGTCAAAAACTTAAAATCACTTATATGGTCGCAGAAAATCAAAAAATTCTAGTGAAAATTCTAGTCCATGAATTTTCCCCAAATTTTTTATATAGTCTTAGTATGACCTAATCTATTAGAAAAACAACCGAAAGTATTTGTTACTAGTGGAACTTCTTGAGATATTAGTCAAAAACTTAAAATCACTTATATGGTCGCAGAAAATCTAAAAATTCTAGTGAAAATTGTAGTCCATGAATTTCCCCCAAATTTTCTATAGAGCCTCAGTATGACCTAATCTATTAGAAAAACAACCGAAAGTTTTGGTTACTAGTGGAAGTTTTTGAGATATTGGTCAAAAACTGAAAATCAGTTATATGGCCGCGGAAAATCAAAAAATTCTAGTGAAAATTATAGTCCATAAATTTTCCCAAAAATTTTCCATAGAGTCTCAGTATGATCTAAGCAACTAGAAAAACAACCAAAAGTATTGGTTACTACTGAAAGTTTTTTGCGATATTGGTCAAAAACTGAAAATCACTTATATGGCCGTAGAAAATCAAAAAACTCTAGTGATAATTCTAGTCCATGAATTTTCCCCAAATTTGCCATATAGTCTCAGTATGATCTAGCTACTAGAAAAACAACCAAAAATAATGGTTACTAGTGGAAGAAGTGGCGGTCAGACGGATTATTGTTAAATTTCAATATTTCATATACCGAGTTCCTCTAGCTCGGAGATCAATCAATTTGATATTTTAAGGATCACTTTTAATATTTTATTCCGCTGAGATATTTTATTTAGTGAAAAAAATGGTACATAATGAATAAAAAATTTCCGCTGGTAATTACATAACAAAACTAATTCTCTTTAGTGCTAGTGCTGCCACTTGCGGCGAGTAGCACAATCTATTATTTTCCGCTGTCAAAATTCCGCTATCTTATACAGCATACATAACAACCCATATTGTGAACCAACTCGCAATTGTCACAATACAATAAATCCCGGTTCACAATTTCATTTAGCACCAAAAAAGCATCGAAAAAATAAAACTACCAACGAAGAAAACGCATGTGGGTATTGCTTAAACGATAGCGAGATTACAACTGCCACATAACTAGTCACTTAGGAATGGAAGCCTTAGTATTGGCGAGCATAACTCGGCCAATACTTGAACAACTTTTCGACAATTAAAGATGCTAAATAATCGATTGTGGTCTGATCCAATTTAAAACCAACCAAATGAATTGGACATTCTATTGGGTGCAGATTATTACGTAAATGTCCTGGTGAACCAAGTTGTAAAAGGATATCAAGTCGACCAATCTTCCAACAAACGGAGCTATGATGGATTATATTTGGGAATATTGTTACGGGTGGCACGAAGCCAATCCACAGATTTTATCTAAACATGCAGAGGCCTCTCACGGTGATTTTGCCGACTAGATCTTGGGGTTTTGGGTCGTGGGGAAGATGAGGCTTGCTTGTTTCTGGCCTATACCAGAATACGTCGACACCTGAGGAACGTAATAAATTTAATAATAACTAGATGTGCCCACCCTGGAACGACCGGATATCCCCAAGCGACCAGTATAATTTCTGCTGAGGAAACCCTACCGAATGACCCAACGACTCATCAGCCCTAACGCAGCAGCATATGAGGGAAGGGACGTTTGTCCAACAGAAAAGGAGAGACCTCTAGGTAATCTCCCCCCAAGATAGAAGGAGAAACGAGGGAAAAGAAGAAATGACTGAATAACCGTGTAATAACAACAACATAAAATATCATCCCAACATCCCAAAATGGTGAGGCGAGACCAATGTCCATCAAGTGCGGGTCAAGCAACCGTTGTTTGGCACTCGATTTACACAGTATAAATTAATAGAAAAAGTTGAAAATTTAAAAAAAAATGAAATTGAAAATTGGGAAGAAAGAAAAAACAATATTAATTTAATGAATTTACTTAAAAATTAAAAAAAAAATTAGCAAAAAAATTGTATCTTCTGCAAGAATGGCCACTGGCCACTCGTGGGTTGCGGTGCCTTACACCGTTCCGTTACAAACCAAATTTACAATGGACCGGTTGGCCCCCTGTTGCAACTGGGTTCGGTGTCTCTTCGTCTTTGACCAAACAAAAATTCTGTTGAGCGTCTTCCCGCCATAAACCGTAAATTGTAATGTTCTCAACTGACCATCCGTAAACCGTAGATATCGCTGGGCATCTTCCCGCTTTGGTCCAAAAATTTGGAATTGATAGGCCGCAAAAAAGTTTAGGTGTTTTCTCGCCAAAACCGTAAACCACGTTGGTCGTTTTTCCGCCTTTAACCAAAAATAAATTGTTGGGCGTCTTCCCACCTTTAAACTTTAAATGTTTACGATGGGCGCTGGTCCGCCGTAAACCAAAAAACAATCATTGGGCATTGTTTCGCCTTACCGAAAAATAACTGTGGAGCGTCCTTCCACCTTACCGAAAATAGGAATGGCCTGAACTAGACATCCGTTAATAATGTGGCACCTGCTAATTTGTGTGCGGCACCCGTTGAAAATACGATACCCGTGGATAAGGCGGTACCCGTAGAAAGTTTTAATGCGACCCCCGTCGATACGACGCCTCTATAAAAATGAGGCCACTCACAAGAACACACTTGTATCGAATGACCGAACTGAATGCACTTTTCCCGACTCCTTTATACGCCAACAAGAACTTAGTAAGTGAAAATTTAAAACTCTATATCACTAGACACCGTATCGTTTTTCTTTATTTTATTACAACGAACAAAATACAGTTTATATGATTTTCAATAGCATTTAATTAATACACCATGTGATAAGTTTAGTTACAAAAACAAAATCTGAACTTAATTCACCAAAAGTAATTTTTATTTTAGTTCTTTTATTTAATTTTTATCAAATACAAAATGGATGGGAACAAAACTCGAGTTTTGTTTTAAACAAACTAAACTCAATTTAAAACTCGACTAAGAACTTCTCGCACCAAAAAAATGTAGAAGAATATTTTTTGTTCGTTTTTGTTACTTCTCTTGTTTTTTCGTGCGCGTCACTTGCCACATTTTCACACCGCGTATCAATCGCACAAATCAATACGAGAAACAAAACAAAAAAATACTCCTGTATATTTTATCTAGTTACACACACGTACAAGGTATACTTTGGTCTCGCTCCACAATTTTCTCGACATTTACGTAATACAATAGGAGTGGGTAAAAAAACATAAAACAGCATATTAAGACCCATGCCCAATTAAATTTTAATGGCAATGCCATTAGTAAAGTGCATTACTTATTATTCGATGGTAACAAAATTTAAAATGCAAAAACAAAACCATATATACCCCCTCAAGGTATGGTAACAATATTTTAAATAAAAAATCTCCAAGGGTTAATAACGCTATCGCTGAACGGTTTTCACAATTAATTATAATTATTAATTTATTATTATACATCATAGATATAATGATATAATTTATTTAATTGATGGTACGTAGTATGGCATCGTGATGTGGCAGCAGCAACTTGGTAATCCGACTGTTTATTCAAATGTTGTACGCTGGTGGACTTTTGACTATTGATGAACATATAAAAATTTAATTTTAAAATAAGTTTTGGTTTCGTCTTCTCTTCTTTTGTGTCGATTTATATTTGTATGTATTGTTTGGTATTGTGCATCATGTTGATTACGCTAAACCAACCGGGTGGCTATTTAGCGGTTTCGGGAAGTGGAAGAAATACAGCCCAAGAATTTTATGACAGAAAAAAACGCTGTACTAAGAACATCATCAGCAGAATTACCGTCAAGACATCATCAGTAGAATTACAACCAAGCAGTAAGCCATCGCTCGATTCATTCACTTGAACGACGTTCGTCAGTAGCCAGTGAATTGGCGAACATCGAGATTATATCGAAAAATCTTCCAAAAATCAAAACAAAGAGCCCAATTGGTAAAGCACATCACAACAAAGAGCCCAATTCATTACATACAAACTAAATGTCTTTTGGTTCTTTACAGCCCAGATGAATTGACTGATCTGGATGATACGTAAAGGTTCAAACAGAATGTACTCGTTTCGTCAGAATGTACTCGTCGAGCGGACACTAAACCCAAATTCAAATTTTTCGAATGACATAACCTCACATAGTATTTGACATATCAGAAAAAATCTTAAACGAGAATTGTTTGCAATAAAAGACGTACTAAATTGTATTAATTCTATTATCTCTTCTAATAATCTCACAGAAATTAAAATTTCCAAAATATTATCACAGACAAGAACAATCAGACTTCTAAACCAATGGAACATTAAATCAAATTCTCGATGTCGTTACAAATGGAAAAATTTTTCTAGCGGCTGTTAGTAGAAATATTAGTTAATACTCAAACCCTATTTTGGTCTACATTATGAGCGCAATACATATTTCTCGCTCAATATATTTTTTCAATACGCGCGCGACAATAAAAAATTTTATATTTGTGTATACAGTAAAAAAGAAACAAACGGAAAAATAACAAATTCAACTTATTTTTTATTTTCGTTTGAAAGTATCCTTTCTCTTATTCTAATATATATTGTTACGATTTTGCCTTGTCAATCAAGGTTCGAATCACTGGATTGTGAATAAATACACTGCTTCAAATTTTAACTCACACAATTTTATTTACACAACACAATTTATTATACAACACAAAATTCACAATTAATTATTACAATTATAACACACTTTTTAATTATCACTTTAATAATCGCTTTAATAATCACTTTAATAATCTTTCTATTTAACCTTCACTGTATCACGTTTAAAATAATACTCAGCATTCCACGTCAACGCGCGCCTTTATATACCAAAATATTTGTTTCTAGAATAATCCTAAATGCGCAGCAAATATGTTAGTATAGAAATGACGCCTAAATGTTGTTTATAAATTAAAAATGTAATTGAACAATTAATGAAATTAACTTATTCTATTCTATTCTAGGTGTCACCGTAACACTACCCCCCACCTAAGCCTGTTCGTCCCGAACAGGATCCAGATCACCTCCTCTGTAGAGCGCCACACGCTCCAAATGCACCACCTTTGGTTTACCTTTCCGTCCTTTCTGTATGCGATAAACCACGTTGTTCAACCTTTTAATGACAGTAAGGGCCTTCCCATGTGGGTTGCAACTTCGGTGATAATCCCTTCTGCCGTTGCGGGTTGTGAAGCCATACCAATTGCCCTTCCTCGAAGCCTTGATTGTTTGCTCGTAGGTCATATCGAGCTTTCATTCGATCACTTGTTATCCGAATTTTCTCCCGTACAAATTGATGTATTTCATTGAGTTCCTCTTTCATCCGGTCGACGTAATCCTGTCCGCATAGAGCTGCTGATGGAACAGCCCCAAACTTTAAATCTCCTGGTAATCGCAGATTGTTCCCAAATATGGTTTTAGCTGGTGTCACTCCTGTTGTGTCATGTACCGCTGATCGGTAGGCCATCAGGAACATCGGTATATGTCGATCCCAGTTACGTTGGTTCCTTTCCACAACCTTTGCTAGATATTCCTCCAATGTGCCATTGAATCTTTCCACCATACCGTCCGACTGTGGATGTAAAGGCGTCGTTCTCATTTTATTGATTCCCAGCATCTGACATATCTCCTGAAATACCACCGATTCGAAATTCCTTCCTTGATCCGTGTGAATTTCCATCGGTACACCAAATCTGCTAATCCAGTTGTTGACCACGGCATCAGCTATTGTTGTTGTCTCCTGATTGGGTATGGGGTACACTTCCGGCCATTTGCTGAAATAATCCATTATTACTAGCACATATTTATTTCCGCTCTCGGTGGTCGGAAATGGCCCCGCCACGTCCATTGCAATTCTCTCAAATGGTGCCCCGACATTATATTGTTTCATGGTTCCACGGCTTTTTCGTGCTGGTCCCTTTACTGCCGCACATTGGTCACATCTTCGACACCATTCTACTACTGACTGTCTACATCCGGACCAGTAGAAACGTTGTCGAATTTTGGCCAATGTTTTATTAATCCCTAGGTGACCTCAACTTGCTCCTCCATGATACTCCTTGAGGATTTCCGCTATCCGATCTTTTGGCACCACTACCAACAATTGTTTTACTTTACCATCCGTGCTTTCCCACTTTCGTTTTAAACAACCATTTTCTATGTGGAGGCTATCCCATTGAGCCCAATATGCTTTTACAATGGGAGTTTTGTCAGCTATCTCACTCCATGTGGGACGGTGTTCCTTTTCCTTATGTTCCATGATGAATGACAGGTCAGCATCCCGTAATTGCTCCTTCTTGATCATTTCATCAGTCCATTCCTAATCAGGCCTCATTAAACCTTATATGAAACATGTCTTTGTTTTCGGTAAGACTTCAGTGGGCTGAACTTGCTCGACATGTTTAAAGAGTTCGTAGTATAAATATTTTTTGTATATAAAATCAATAAGGACTTCTGCCTGATGACCTAAATCAACGACAGGATCACGAACGCCGCACGGAAGTCCCAGAAAATATTCGAACCCAATTCAAACAAAATTAATTATAAACGGAACACACAATCTAAATTTAATAAAATAAAAAACATTTCGCGCTAACATAAAAGGTGTTTTTTTAGAGGTTCACAATTTAGAATTAAAATAGAACAAAGAAAAATATTTTGAATATCAGTGAAACTAGCTTTACTGGATAGATAATTTTATGCCATTAATGCTTGAATATGATTTCGGCCATGTGGCCACAGCGTCTGGCGCGTAGATGGCGCAATCTGGATGTTCAATTTTTATACACTTTTCGCAGCAATTCACAATTTTTCTTTTCGCCGGATGTTGTGTTCCAAGAGTACAATCGTCTCTGGTTTACCAGCGTTGACAAGTGACTTAATATATCCCCAAAGAAAATAATCTAATGGAGTTAGATCACACGATCTCGGTGAGCAATTAACAGGACCATTACGTGAAATTAGTCTTTTATTAGCACTGTGTGGCATGTGGCACCGTCTTGTTGGAGCCACATATCAGCAATATTTATGACAGTCAATTGGGGCACAACAAAGTTAGAAATCATGTCCCTATACCGTTCACTGTAACATTCTGCCCTTCATCGTTTTTGAAGACATGTAGACCAATGAATCCGACAGCTCATAAAGCGCACCAAATAGTGATTGTCTATGGATGTAATGATGTTTCGGCAAAGGCTTGTGGGTTTGACTTGTGGAATTTTTACAGAAATTATAATGTAAACATTTGTTTTTAGCTTACCAAAATATGGAGAATTCAAAAAGCAATGGTTGAAAGCAATTGGCTTCGGTGAACAAGATGTACTAAATGTATGATTATTATCAGCACATAAAAAATACATAATGTAACCAAACACAAATATGTAATATGTATATGTAATTGTTTTCTGCGATCATTAAAAAACCATTTAATTATAATATTTTTCCCTTTCGTTCATACATTTTTGATGTTTCTTATCATCTCCTCCAAATATTCGTTTTTTAAATTATACTTCACGCAGCACACCAAACCAATCATCGTAGCTACATACTTACATCTAAAATAGATCCTTTTTCTTTTCATGGTCACCACGTGTTTAAATTCTATATATCTAAACAAGAAATTATCGATCGTGCACAAACATTATTTTAAATAGTACATATTGTTACGGTGACACCTAGAATAGAACAGAATAAGTTAATTTCATTAATTGTTCAATTACATTTATAATTTATACTCAACATTTAGGCGTATTTCTATACTAACATATTTGCTGCGCATTTAAGATTATTCTAGAAACAAATATTTTGGTATATAAGGGCGCGCGTTGATGTGGAATGCTGAGTATTATTTTAAACGTGATACAGTGAAGGTTAAATAAAAGGATTATTAAAGTGATTATTAAAGCGATTATTAAAGTGATAATTAAAAAGTGTGTTATAATTGTAATAATTAATTGTGAAAATTGTGTTGTATAATAAATTGTGTTGTGTAAATAAAATTGTGTGAGTTAAAATTGAAGCAGTGTATTTATTCACAATCCAGTGATTCGAACCTTGATTGACAAGGCAAAATCGTAACAATTGGTGACAGCGGTGGGATTGTGAATAATAAGGAAAATGATTCTCTACGAATTAAAGCTTGCGCAATTAAAGGAGCAACTGAAGCAGCGAGGTTTGGCTAGTGAAGGCACAAAAGCTAGTTTGGTGGAGCGACTACGTCAGGCCATGGAGAAGGACGGTTTAAATCCAGATGTGTATGATTTCGAGGAGGACAACACGGATGAGATCAGTGTGGACAAGAAAGAAAAGGAAGAACAAACGATGGTCGGAACAACACAAAACCCATCTGGAAGTTTCGATTTATCGCAGTTGATGGCTGCTATGAATCAGATGATGGAACAACAGTTGGAGGGAATAAAACAATCGAACGAGGGAATTAAACAGCAGATGTTACAAGTGGAGCAGCAAGGAGCGGACATTAAACATCAAATGAAATTGTCGAACCAGGACATGAAACAGCAGATGGAGCAACAAGGGGCGGACATTAAAAACCAAATAGAAGATGGCCAAAAGAAAATAGACGAGAGGTTTTTGGAATTATCTTCTACACTACACGGTAAAGTGGAAAAACTGCAAACAGAAGTACACGCAGAAATTCAAAATGTTAAAGGGACGGTTCAACAAAAATTTGAATCGGTTGAACAAGATTTTAAACGTCTCGAGAAGGAGCTCAAAGATGTCAAGGCGAATGGAACGACACAGCAAGTGATCCAGACGGTTAATGCAGTTAAGATAAAACCACCAACATTTGATGGAACAACATCCTTCAGTATTTTTAAGTTCCAGTTCGAAACGGCGATTAAGCAAAATCAGTGGACTGAAGAACAATGTGTTGCAGCGTTAATTGTGGCTCTTAAAGGCGAAGCGGCAGAAACACTACAAATCATTCCCGAGCAGGAACGGAACGTTTACATGGGAATTATGAAGGCGTTAGATCGAAAATACGGAAGTGATCACAAACGAGAAATCTATCGCATGGAATTGAAGGGTCGATACCAAAAAGGAGGAGAATCGCTACAGGAATTTTCATCGGCAATTGAGCGGCTCGCGCATTTAGCCCATTCAAATATGTCGGCCGATTACATGGAGCGAATTAAAATCGATGCGTTTATTGACGGTATTCGAGATCCTGAGACGCGCAGAGCGGTGATGTTGTCACCTAAGACAACTTTCACGGAAACCATCGCTTGTGCGTTAACAAACGAAACTGCGCAAACCATCATCAAACCAGCAATGAAAATTCGTCGAGTGGAGATTGATTCCAGAATGGACACCAAGCGGGCTACACCGAGGTTCAGATATGGAAGTAGCAGGATTAAATGCTGGGTATGTAATAGAATGGGTCACATCTCACGGGGCTGTTGGGAGATTAAGAAGAAACGAGCAAGGTCGCCATCTCCTATGAAGCGCAGATCAAACGAGGAGCAGATAGAATCCAGAAAGGCGGGTCAGACGACAGCGGAGTCGTTAAACTAAAAAGAGTCAGTTTGCAGGGGCAGAAGCTGACTCCCATAACCAATTGCCCCACAACCTCCATCCATGTTTCGAGAATAGCAAGGAACCGTGACAGCTTAACAATTGAAGCCGATATTGATGGGAAGAAATGCATGATCACGCTGGATACGGGAGCAACTCATACGATTGTTCGTGAGGATATTATCGATGGAATTATGGAACCAGCTAATGGCATTAAATTACGAACGGCGACTGGAGAAAATTCAGCAATAAAAGGGAAAAAGGTCGTTAAAATAAGGATTGGACGAAATCACTTTCAACACGAGGTGCTGGTTGCAGATATTGTAGACGAAGTCATCTTGGGAATGGACTTCATGAGAACGAATGGCTTCGTGGTGGATGTTGGACGGGGTGTATTAACCTACGATAATATCGAGTTGCCACTTCACGTTAGCCCCGTTATAGGAGAAACGACCAGGCAAATTATAATGGATCATCGGCAGAAGCTGGCACCGAACTCGGAAACAATAGTATGGGCAAGATTGGAGGGAGGTTCTAGGTCACCCAGGTTGTGGGTTGTGGAAGCCAATGAAGCGGAGAGCGGAGCCAGAGAAATTATGATCGGGAAAGTTTTAGTGAAACCAGACAGCGATAATAAAGTACCAATTAGGACTCTAAATCTCTCGGATAAGACGAAAACCATCAAGAAAGGGACAATAATCGGAAAATGCGAAGAAATATCTGCGATTGTGAAGTGCGAGCAGAAAAATCCGATTAATACGACTAACTCGCAAGGGCAGAAAGAGGTTGTAGAACAACTCATGGAGAAATGGACCGAAGATTTTACTAAGGAACAGAAAAATTTGGCAAAACAATTGCTCGAGCGGTACATGCCAATATTCTGCAGTACATCGGATAATAATGGGAGAACCACAATGGTAAAACATCGAATAGATACAGGAGCAGAAATGCCGATTCACCAACCATCCAGGAGATTACCATTGGCAAAGCAAGGAGAAGTGGATCGAATGGTAAAAGATATGCAAGCAGCAGGGGTAATCGAAACATCAAGTAGTCCATGGAGTTCACCAGTGGTGTTAGTCGAGAAAAAGGATGGTAGCATGAGATTCTGCGTGGATTGGAACCAGGAAGAACAAGGCATTCGAATGGAAGAATGATCAAGAAGAGGCATTTGTGGAACTAAGACGACGATTATGCGAAGCACCAATCCTCGCATACTCTATACCCAACATTAAATTCATTTTGGACACCGATGCAAGTAATGATGGTATAGGAGGAGTATTATCACAGGCAACAAATGGTGAGGAGCGAGTTATTGCATATTACTCCAAGATGTTATCAAAACCGGAACGGAATTATTGTGTAACACGGAAAGAGTTGTTCACTATAGTGGAATGTGTTAAGCACTTCCATAAGTACCTCTATGGCCAAAAATTTCTTCTACGGACGGATCATGGAGTTTTGCGCTGGTTGTTACAATTCAAAAATCCAGAGGGACAAGTAGAACGTTGAATCGAACGTTTGCAAAGCTACGATTTTCAAATTGAACATCGGAAGGGAAGCGCACATGGAAATGCCGACGCATTATCAAGAAGGCCATGTCCCGTGGAATGCAAGCATTGTGGGCGTGTGGAAAGTAAGGAAAACTTCATCGATATTCGGCTCATGCAAGTGCTACCTGATGAAGAATGGACTGATGAAATGATCAAGAAGGAGCAATTACGGGATGCTGACCTGTCATTCATCATGGACCATAAGGAAAAGGAACACCGGCCCACATGGAGTGAGATAGCTGACAAAACTCCCATTGTAAAAGCATATTGGGCTCAATGGGATAGCCTCCACATAGAAAATGGATGTTTAAAAAGAAAGTGGGAAAGCACGGATGGTAAAGTAAAACAATTGTTAATAGTGGTGCCAAAAGATCGGATAGCGGAAATCCTCAAGGAGTATCATGGAGTAGCAGGTGGAGGTCACCTAGGGATTAATAAAACATTGGCCAAAATTCGTCAACGTTTCTACTGGTCCGGATGTAGACAGTCAGTAGTAGAATGGTGTCGAAGATGTGACCAATGTGCGGCAGTAAAGGGACCAGCACGAAAAAGCCGCGGAACCATGAAACAATATAATGTCGGGGCACCATTTGAGAGAATTGCAATGGATGTGGCGGGCCATTTCCGACCACCGAGAGCGGAAATAAATATGTGCTAGTAATAATGGATTATTTCAGCAAATGGCTGGAAGTGTACCCCATACCCAATCAGGAGACAACAACAATAGCTGATGCCATGGTTAACAATTGCATTAGCAGATTTGGTGTACCTATGGAAATTCACACGGATCAAGGAAGAAATTTCGAATCGGTGGTATTTCAGGAGATATGTCAGATGCTTGGAATCAATAAAACTAGAACAACGCCTTTACACCCACAATCGGACGGTATGGTGGAAAGATTCAATGGTACATTGGAGGAATATCTAGCAAAAGTTGTGGAAAGGAACCAACGCAACTGGGATCGACATATACCAATGTTCCTGATGGCCTACCGATCAGCGGTACATGACACAACAGGAGTGACACCAGCTAAAACCATATTTGGGAACAATCTGAGATTACCAGGAGATTTAAAGTTTGGGGCTGTTCCATCAGCAGCTCTATGCGGACAGGATTACGTCGACCGGATGAAAGAAGAATGTAATGAAATACATCAATTTGTACGGGAGAAAATTCGTATATCAAGTGATCGAATGAAAGCTCGTTATGACATACGAGCAAATAATCAAGGCTTCGAGGAAGGGCAATTGGTATGGCTTCACAACCCGCAACGGCAGAAGGGATTATCACCGACGTTGCAACCCACATGGGAAGGACCTTACACTGTCATTAAAAGGTTGAACGACGTGGTTTATCGCATACAGAAAGGACGGAAAGGTAAACCAAAGGTGGTGCATTTAGAACGCTTGGCGCTCTACAGAGGAGGTGATCTGGATCCTGTTCGGGACGAACAGGCTTAGGTGGGGGGTAGTGTTACGGTGACACCTAGAACAGAATAGAATAAGTTAATTTCATTAATTGTTCAATTACATTTATAATTTATAAACAACATTTAGGCGTCATTTCTATACTAACATATTTGCTGCGCATTTACGATTATTCTAGAAACAAATATTTTGATATATAAAGGCGCGCGTTGACGTGGAATGCTGAGTATTATTTTAAACGTGATACAGTGAATGTTAAATAGAAAGATTATTAAAGTGATTATTAAAGCGATTATTAAAGTGATAATTAAAAAGTGTGTTATAATTGTAATAATTAATTGTGAATTTTGTGTTGTATAATAAATTGTGTTGTGTAAATAAATTGTGTAAGTTCAAATTTGAAGCAGTGTATTTATTCACAATCCAGTTATTCGAACCTTGATTGACAAGGCAAAATCGTAACAATATGTATTGTTACGGTGACACCTAGAATAGAATAGAATAAGTTAATTTCATTAATTGTTCAATTACATTTATAATTTATACTCAACATTAAGGCGTATTTCCATACTAACATATTTGCTGCGCATTTAGGATTATTCTAGAAACAAATATTTTGGTATATAAAGGCGCGCGTTGACGTGTATTGCTGAGTCTTATTTTAAACGTGATACAGTGAAGGTTAAATAGAAAGATTATTAAAGTGATTATTAAAGCGATTATTAAAGTGATAATTAAAAAGTGTGTTATAATTATAATAATTAATTGTGAAAATTGTGTTGTATAATAAATTGTGTTGTGTAAGTAAAATTGTGTGAGTTAAAATTGAAGCAGTGTATTTATTCACAATCCAGTGATTCGAACCTTGATTGACAAGGCAAAATCGTAACAGTATATTGAGCACATGGGGTTGAGTATTAGCTAAGCATTTCTGCTAATAGCCACTAGAAATAATTTTCCATTTGTAACAATATCGAGAATTTGATTTAAACATAAATTTTCCATTGGTTTAGGGGTCTTATTTTCGTTTGTCTATGATATAATATACAACTATTATTATTAATATATAATTAATATCTATTTTTGACAACCAAATGTATTGTTTTAGTAAATCGAACGGATGGATTTGAAACGAAATGAGCGGACCGGGCGGATCTATTCTATTTGAACCTTAATACTTAAACTTCTCATAAATTGGGAGATTCAAATGATTTTTGGTTGAAATCGGTTCCCCGGACGTGGCAGCATCCATAGGAGCTTTTTGGTTTTTATGCAAATACAGTGAAAATTATATCTTTTATGAAAAAAACTTTTATAAACTAAAAGATACTTAATTTAGTTTGAATGAATATTAGTTTAAATCAGTTTTCCAAAATTTAAGCGGAAATGACAATTTTTAACGAAAAACTGTTTTTAAAATAAAAACTCCGCCCTAGCATACAAATTTTGAAAAGTCTGAAGCATTTACGAAAAACTAATTAAAGAAAAATTTTATGTGTTAATTTTTTCTTAATTTTGCCACAAATGACGAGTTGTGATTAAAGAAATTTTATTTCCAGGAGGATTGACTATTTGGAATCAATGCTTTTACTATAAATTGGAAGATCAATGCGAAATGTGGTGACCATCTGTGTAACGGATGTAGCAGCTTCCGTAGGAGCTTTTCAAATTTTGTAGTGAAGGTTAAATTTTCAAGAAAGGTTGTTCTTGTTGGCTTCTGGAATTTATGTAGAAACAATAAGTTTTATAATTATACCAGACATTTTATTTTTCATTTGTCGTAAAAGTAATTCGGGTGTTGGCCACAACAATTACACCCCTCCATTTATATTGATTTGCCCGCTTAATTAAATTGGTCAAATACATAAGTTGAGTATCATAATGAAAATAAACGATTATTGTTATCAATCTCAACGTTACAAAGAATCGATCTAATGACTGATAATAAAAAAGGAAAATTCACACACAATAATTATTCTTACACTTAAGTCAATATTATATAGGTGGAAATAGTTATGTTACAGTACTATGTATAATACAAAGAGAAACACTTCTTACATTCAATACCATTGTGTATAAGAAATTAACCTTCATTCGTCAAACAATCTGAGTTGAATATTTTCTTGCTTTTGAAACTTCCCATCGATCCAATTCAAGCATATCGCATCGAACAAAAGAAAATTTTATCGTTTCCACTTTGATTTTCTTCCAACATATTTTTATTTTATGCTTCTTATATTTTCCCCACATTTTTCCTTTTGTATATTGATGTGTATGTTTATAGTGCCAAATGTATAGACTCATTCATTCTTTCAATCAATTCAATTCGGTTTTCTTTTTGTATTCACAAGTGAAAATTATTATTATTGTTATTATTATTATTATTAACGTTATGTTTTGTTGACAGGGGTTTGGGTACCGGAAACAAAATTGATGAAATAAAATGGGTATTGCGGAACGTTATCGGAATTGTAATAAAATTTACTTTTATTTTTGTTTATGTTCGATTAACGGTGGCATGGAAAAATAGATGTAACGTTTTCCTTGATACCATCATCAATAATATTGCTGAATTTATTCGTTCAAAAATTTATGTTGGGTTATGGTTGCGTTGCAGCTATATAAAAAAATTATATCCGACTTAAAAGTGGCTTCTCTAACGTCAGTATGCGTCTTAATAATAAGTCGAAGTGATCTTTTGTCTAGATTAGATTATCCAATAGTTGTATTGTTTACGAAACTAGTGGAGCTACCTAATATAAAATCAAAAATCCTTCATTTTTTTATCTGTGTAAATCTGTGTAAAAGTGTTTAAAAAAATTGTGTCAAAACTTTAATTTAGTTCCCAATAATAACAATAATGCCGATTGAAAAGAAGTGCGTCGAGTGCAATCTGATAATTTGCCGATTGGTTCTTATCTTGTCGTGGTTTTATCTGTAACAACCTCATTGTGCCACCCAACACGTTTAACCCTTAACCACTGTTATGATTTTTGTGACACAGACACTTAACTTGAGCCGCTGGAGCGCTAGTATAAATTCTATGTAATTATAGAAAATTCAAAAAACTGTTTTCGTTTAATTTATTTATTGCAAATAAAAATTGATATAAAATCAGATAATATTCATTTACATATTTAAAAAATTATAAAATATTTATTTAAACTTAAAAAATAACTTTAATTCATATAAAAATTATTTCTAAAACTACTATATTTGGTTACATGTATTGCAAAAAAACTTTACATGTTCCCTGCAAGCATTTACAAAGATGACATTGTGCACGTTTAGCTTTCATGCGAGCTGGTTCTATTTACGACGATGACGTTGAATTTCCACTGTGTTTGAACTTGCAGAATACTTTTGCTGAGCTGCTTGTTTCGTGCCGATGTAGTTCTTCTATTCAACTGGACTTTTACTAAACTTTCGCTAATTTGTTGAAGAAAATAATTTATTCTACCTTTCTTTTTAATTTCCTAATTACGATATAGTTTGGTAATTGCGATATATGATGCTAGTCCACAAACGTCTAGCAAGTTCATGAAAAATACATTTACATTCACCATCTGTTACTGCGGCGTTTACATGAAAAAATTCCCACCATTTGATCCATCAAATATGTTCCACCTTTTGTCGAGTTGTAGAATAATATTATGTCCGGCTTGTTATTATTTTCCGGAACGACTACTTTATTATGATGCATGCTCAAAAGCAAAATGACCGATTTTCCTACCCATGGTGTATATGATTAAGGTTAAAAGTTTTGTGAACCCAAACACTGACGAATATTGCGGGCGCATTCTATTTGGTAGAAAATTCTTTGGGATATATGGCTTATTTTTACGCAATGTACCAACAGTTTAAGACCATAATTTTTTAATTTTAGTGCTAGTTGCATCGACGTATAAAAATTGTCGCATGCTACATTTCGATTCTTCCCAAAATAAGGAGCACATAGGGAGCACATATTTGTGTATTTGACAATATCCGCTACAATTTGTTCGTTCATATACAATCTAAAAGCATAATTCGCATCTTCAACTGTTATGCCCGGAGGTAATATTACCTTATCTACTGCTCCTTTTATTATGTTATGTGCGGGTACACGTCCAGTTAACTGTGGCTCACAAAACCATTCGGTTTCATCTTTGGATGGCGGATGTTTTTAAGTTAAATTTGGCAACTCTGCTTTAGGCAACTCATTTAGTTATCGTCGTTATAGTCGATTAAATCATCAACATCCGAATTATGGCTTGTAAGGTTTTCTTCGTTTATCGGGCTGTCGTCATTTATGCAATCTAAATCGTCTTAATTATCTACTTGGTCGTCGATATTCACAATCGTAGTTTCATCATCACTGGACTCATTGAGAGCGAGAATAATTTCCTCATATATCAGATATCGTCGTAATTTCAACAATAATACTTACGAAGACACTAATCTTCTTGTTCTATAAAAATAACGGTTGTTTTCAATATACATTCAATACTTATAAAAACTTTTTTGAAGAAAAACTTTATTAAATTTTTTATATTTTACGATGTAACACCTAAAATAAATTAAAAAAATACTGTTTTTTGATGAAAAAACAAAAAAATATTTTATGAAATAGGGAAATCATTATGAGAGCCGATGCGGCGCTAAAAAAGTGTTCGCGTTCGAAATTTTTAATTTTCGTTATATGTATAACAAAAAAACTATAGTGAACCATGTCTGGTTTTATTTGAATCATAATTAAGAATGTTCAATACAGGACTACTAAAAATCTTCGGGTAATATAGTTAAGAATAAAAGATATACAGATGTACTTATATTCGAAATAGCCGCAGCGGCGCTTAAAAGTTGTTTAAGGGTTAAAAACTACTGCATAAATTTCCCGGTGGTCAAACCTCAGAAACCTCAAACAAATTAAAAATATGCACAATTTACACATCTATGCAATTTGCGAAAAATTTCAATCCAGCAAAATAGTTCTGAGTTCTTAACAAGCAATTAAGCGCAAAGAAATCCGAAGAAGAAGTTCTTTTAGCCTTTCATTCATCAGTTGAAATCACTTGGCAATTCAGCAATTACGGCACTGAAGCTGAGTGTTTGTTCATTGGCCCAATACTCAGATATAACCTGAATCAAATAAATAACATTGCAAACAAGGGTGAAAGAATTTTGGATTTAATATCCACAAATGTACTACATACCTTTAATATATGTCAATCTTTAGCACCATCTGTCTCAAATAATGTACACCTCTCTCTCTCTCTAGCCTTCACATCCCATGAAGGGATTTCGCCGCCTGCACTAAGGCCCTCCATCCATCTCGATCCACCGCTCTCGTCCTCCAGTTTCGACATCCTAATGTTCGAAGATCTTGTTTGATGTCGTCGCGCAAGCGCAGTCGGGGTCTTCCTCTACGACGTACTCCGGCTGGTTGTTGGTGGAACACTTTATTTATGATCCGTTGTTGTGGAGACCTTGTAACGTGGCCGAGCCATCTCACTCGATTGGATTTGATGAATCCGATAATGTCGCTGCCTCCGAGGAGTTGCTTTATTTCGTGATTCATACGAATCCGATATTCGTTGTTCGCAACTTTCCAATTAAAGATTGAACGGGCAACCCTCCTTTCGAAGGTAGATAATAGTCTACAATCGTTAGTGGTCATGGTCCAGCTCTCGCTTCCGAAAGCCAGCACAGGTCTTATAAGTGCTTTATAAAGTGCGAGCTTGCACGACTGCGACAGATGTTTCGATCGCAATTTGATTTTTGATTTAGCGTAGAAAACTCGTTGTCCGGCAGCGATTCGGGCTTTTATTTCTGCCTGCATATCATTCGACGATGTTATAACTGACCCGAGGTATTTAAAGTTTTCGACGCTATCAAAGTTGTGGTCGCCAATTCCGAGATTTGCCGTAGAGATGTTCCTAGGTGTTACTAAATATTTGGTTTTACTGCTGTTCACCTCCAAACCAAGTCTTCTTGCGCAGCGATCGAGCGGTATGAAACTGTCTTTGATATCGCCAGGTCTTTGGCCAAGAAGCACGATATCATCTGCATATCCAAGAATTTGGCCTGACTTATTAAATATACAGCGCGAGGTTTCGATGTTGCTTTTCCTCACTACGTACTCAAGCGCCAGATTGAACAGCAAAGGCGCGAGTGCATCACCCTGTCGAACACCAGATGTTATTTCAAAGGGGTCTGACATAGATCCTTCAATTACGATTCTACATACAGATCCGGATGTTGTTAATTCACACAGAGAAACGAGTTTCTCTGGGATTCCCAGGCATATGAGCGCGGCCCATAGGTTGTCGCGGTTTATACTGTCATACGCCTGTCTGAAGTCTATATATAGCTGATGTATGGTTATGTTGTACTCCCAACATTTTTCCAAGATCATCCTCATGGTGAAACACTGGTCAGTGGTCGATCGGTTGGGACGAAAACCACACTGATAGTCGCCAATGATGTTTTCGGCGAAAGGGATGAGTCTGGCAAGTACAACATTAGCCAACACTTTGTAAGCAGTGTTCAATAGAGCTATGCCACGAAAGTTTTCACATTTAAGACGGTCGCCTTTTTTATGCAACGGACATATGAGTGCGGTCTTCCAGTTCTCCGGCAACTCTTCTTGGTCCCAAATACAAACGACGAGATCGTATAAACTTGTTGCAAGAGTCAATCGACTATTAGACAATCGACTAATAGCTGCGTCTACTTCCTCTACTGTGGGATATTCGACAAAGAACTCTTCACCTGGCGGAGCTATTGCTCTAATGGGGGTAACTTCGTCATTCCGATTTAGCAGATTTTGAAAGTAGGTTTGCCATACTGAGAGAACATCAGCCACGTTTGTTCTCAGCTATCCATTCCCGTCTTTGATGGCTGTACTTCTTGGATGGAAGTTTTTAGTGAGATTCCTGGCGTTGGCAAAACAGTCCCTTGAGTTTCCTACTTCCGCTTGGAAGCTGATGTTTTCGATGCATAATCTCATATGTTCGCGCTTCTTTTGTCGAAGGAATTTAATCGTGGCTTTCCTAGCGCGGAGATATTCTGCTAGAGTGCTTCTGGTATTGCGAGCCAACCATTTTTCACGAAGCGTTCGTTTATTTTCGACGACCCTTCGGCATTGATCATCGAACCAATCGTTGCGGGGCCTCGGAGGTCTTCTTCCGATGGTGTTTTGCGCCGCGGTTGTTATGGCTGACTGTATAGCGTGCCACTGCTCCTGGATGTTAGGAGGAGCTTCTTCATTGTTATGGGGCCGGTCTGAATGATTAGTGACAGCTGATTGGTAACTCTGCAGTGACGCTTGGTCTTTTAGAGCATCGATATTCCATCGAACGGTCTTTTGTGCTTGTCTATTGAAGGTTGATGACAGTTTGCACTTATACTTAAATATGACAAGCATGTGATCGCTGTCCATGTCTGCACCTCTGTAGGATTTAACGTCAGATATGCTGGTGGAGTGTCTCTTGGACACCATGACGTGATCGATTTGGTTTTCAGTTCTTCCATCATTCGATCTCCACGTTACTTTGTGGATTCTCTTATGTGGGAAAAACGTACTTGATACAACTAAGTTGTACGTTATTGCCAGGTCGGTGACGCGTTGGCCGTTGTTGTTACTAGTTAGATGCAGGCTGTTGGGACCGATGTGCGATGTATTTTCTGCACTCCTACCGATTTTTGCATTAAAGTCGCCCACGATGATTTTAATGTCGTGGTGCGGTATGTTGTTGATGACTTCCTCGAGCTCGACAAAGAAGAGATCTTTGATGTCATCTGATTTATCTTCGGTGGGTGCATGCACATTAACGATCGTGATGTTAAATTTCTTAGTGCGAAGTCTGACCGTGCATATCCGCATGTTAATAGGGCAGAAATCGATGATATGGTGCTTCACGCGCCGATGGATGAGGAAGCCAACTCCAAATTCTCCTCCGTTCTGATGGCCGCTGTAATGAAGAGTGTAACCATTGGTGGTGTTATGGATCCCACTCCCAGACCATCTAAGCTCTTGTAATGCAAGTACGTCTAATGTGTAACTCTTTGCTTGGTTCGAAAGGTTCCGGAGATCTCCAGGTCTTAAGAGGCTAAGCACATTCCATGTTCCCATTTTTAAAGCGTTGTCCGTGTACAATTTCCGAGGTCGAGTTTGTGATGAATCCGATATGGTAATCCGAGGCCTTTGTTTAGGGTTCATAACTTAAATGTTTTTATGAGAGAAGGTTGTTGGCCTGCCGCTCAACCCGCTTATTACGTGTGTGGGTCACGTACTGGTGAGAATCTTAAGGCATCCAGTCCTACCTTGAAACACATTTATATAGCGAGCCGCTTGATACAAGACAGATGCCCGCTTCAGCCGCTCCTAACCTGGAGAACAGACGCTGGTTTGGTATTGGTTTTGAGGCGCCAATGGCCCGCCTTGGCATGTAGTGTCCATGACTATAAACAGGATTTAGTCTGCTCGTCTCCACTACACCGCCTGATTCATTTAGCGTTACCCAGGGAGCACCGGCGAGGAGGTTTGAATCTAGGACTTTGCCCCCCAATAATGTACACCAGTCAGTGGATATTTTATTTGACATGCAGGAGCTAACACAAAATAACAATTACAATACAAAAAACCCTGCAACTTATAACTTCAGAAAGGTAAATGCAAATAAATTCAACCAATATCTTGAAAGCATCAATTGACAAGAAGAAATAACATCTGACAATTGTTGGTTTGAAAGAACTGTTCCGCTAGCAAAAAGGCATTCAAATTATACGTTCAAATAACCAACCCACCTTGATATGATTGGATAAGGATGATCGAGTAGTGAATTAAAAAAATTTAAAATGCAAGGCATAAATTTTCTTTCATTGTTTATAAAATTTATTTTGTATAATATTTTTTGCAATTTTATATTTAAGTTAGGCTGCGAGCCAATAATCGGGTAAATCGTTTACTACGGTAAAAATCGGATTTAGAACAGATGTTTCGATCAGTTTGCAGTAGAGTGTTTGAAAAATAAATGAATTTACCGAAAAATTTACTTAAAGTTGACTTTTACCCGACTATTGGGCCACTGCCATAATAGGGGATTAGGTTTTTTCCGTTCTAACCATTTTTTATTTCATTTTTTTTATCACGAATTTGTTATTGTTTTTGCTTCATGGATTTTATTCCTTTTTTTTTCTTTTGTGTATGAAGTTATAAAAGAGCAATGAGGGCATAAATTGACGAGCACAGTGAGGATGGATTAGGGTAAGTATTCCAGTCAGAGAAGAAGGTAGTTCGCATCATTCCCCTTCAACGCGGTTACATATGGTTCACATAAACTCTTCAACTGCTACGCCCAAACTCTGATGCTGACGACCGCTGAAGAGTCCCTGGTGAACCCAATTTTTTGTAGCATTTATGTGACTTGGAGAATGATGGCTGGTCTCCACTTGGATATTTTTCTCTTGACAAAAAATAAATGGCTTCGGCTCATGACATTATTAGTATAGTGTACTTAGGCTGCGGGGCAATAGTCGGGTAAAAGTCAATTTTAAATATATTTTTCGGTAAATTCATTTATTTTTGAAAAACTCTATGGTAAACTGATCGAAAAATCTGTACTAAAATCGATTTTTACCGTAGTAAACGATTTACCCTTGAATTGATACGCAGCCTAAGAGCGTGTTTCAATTGGTTTAAATACCGCATAAAAAGTTAAAAAGTTAAAAATTGTGGTGAATAAAAATGTCAAACTTTTTATCCGCTTCAAGAGCTGATAAAATTTTTATATAGAAAACATTTGGCTGGCAAAAATATTTGTTTGTAAATAAAAAATTTCCATGTAAAAATTTTGTGAAAAATTGCAATGATATATATGTAAACTGACCATAATTGACTAATATATATTTAAAAAGTATTTATTTTACATGTTTTCATATTTAAATTGTCTATATATGTTCACAATTAAACAAAAATAAGCAACCATGTTGTTGTCAAAATTTTACCCAAATATTTACCACGAATAAATTTTTAACTTTTTAACTTTTTATGCGGCATTTAAACCAATTGAAACACGACCTAAATATGTCAAAACAAAATAATGTGTGCTCAAAATTGAGCATAAAAACACAAATTATGCTCACAACATCATGATAAAAATATTGAATATTTTGATCTTTTCCTCTCTTGACAAAATTTAAATGCGCATGCTCAAAACCGTTTTTGCGTATGTATTTTGGAAAATGTACTAAAAAATGTCACAAGAAAAAAAATTGACTAAATTTTTTTCCGTCACGACAAAAATATGTAAGTGGAGACCAGCCATGAATATCCGGTTAAATTTTTTTTCCGGTTTCATAATAAATGGTTTCTTTTGCTGTAGTTGTTTAATATATTTTTTTAATATTCGTTCGCGTACACTCTCTAGGTCAAACAAATTGCTACAGGTTGTCAATACTGATTTGTTGATTAATTTTGATATATTATTGGTTGATATATTTGTCTTTTGCTTTTCCTGTTTATTCTGGTACGGAAAATGTCCCACGCATGTTTAAATTTTCGACTCTCGGCTTTGGTGATTATTATTTTGTCTTTTCGCAAGGCTTGTCATTCTAGATGTTTGTTGTAATTTTTGTCAATATTTTCAATGTATGTTTTTATAGTTAGTCTTGTATTAGTCGAGAGAATCATAAAGTTTCTACTCGTAATTTCTATTGCCCCCCATAATTTGGTTTCGTTTCCTGTGTCGTTTTCTCTCCGGGATAAATTCGCTTGAATGCGCTTCTTGTGTGAGGCAAAATTTTACAAATTTTTCGAATAACCATGTTTTATAATGGTAAGTTTTTTATAAATACCGTTTGAAATGGTCAAAAAACGGTTGAAGTCAATTGGTTTGTCTTTTGTGTAAACTCCGCTGGGTTCTGGAATACGGGCGATGCACACTTAAATATTTGTATAGCTGGTGCATTTTTGTTAAAAAAATGCTATATGGTATCGGTTTGCCGTCTGTGTCCACGATAACTTGAGAACGAATGGAGATATCAACTGCTTCACTAAAAATTCAAGCAATTCAAGCAATGGACATTTCTGTGTTTAGGGTGTTCAGAGATATGTAGGGTTTTGTTAATCCCGCTCCTTAAAATTGATAGACTTTTTTTTATTTTCTATTCTATTTCGGTTTTATAGAGCATGTAAATGTGGAATTAAAATATTGATGGTGTGGATGTGGGTTTGTGTCGGTGGCGTGGTTATGGGGTGGTAGGAGTCGTGGTATGGGAGGTGGAGGGGCGGGTGGGATGAAGTGTTTTGGGTTTGGTGTGGGAATTGGGGTTTGATGGATGAAGATTTGTATGTGGTGTCTATGGGAGTGGGTATGGAGGTGTTAAAAGATGATGATATGGGTGGTGCGGTTTAGGGTGGTGTGGTTTAAGGTAGTGTGTGTGAGATGGGTTTTAGGGGTTTGAATTTGATAGTGGGTGGGGGTGGTAATAATGTTTAGGTATAGTGGTTTGTGGTTGATTGGGGTCGGTTGAGTTATGGTAGGTTGGGGTCGGTTGGGCTAGGTGTAGATGGGGTTAGGTGGATGTGGGTGGGTGTGATACTTGAAATACGCAAATCACATATCACATCTTTATAGGCAACAAAAAGGGTTATAGAGTTCGGTTCCGGACCTTTCCAGTATTTTTAATATTTTGGCGTGTCGGAGTTTGGTTTCGATAACAATGCACGTTATGCTGGCGAAGGTTCTGATTCTATTTAATTATGTTTGATTTTGAAATGTTGCACAAATATTGGTTTTAATATTTCGTCTACTTTTCGATTTGTTCTCAATGGAACAGTTGTCTAGTAACGTTGGCTCATTCTGAAATGTTGACATTTTATATATTTGCTATTTTGCCATAGGGTTGTTAATTTTTTTTTTTGATGATAGTGTTTTTGCGTGAAATTTATATTTTATTCGGTGGTTTGGGGATTGAGCATTTTGAACTAAATCTTCACTGGTAATTATTATATATTTATCAACATTTTGTTGGTTGATGGCTTGATAGTAAATGGAAATGTTATACAAGCACGAGGAAAACAAATGTTCATGGGCATTTCATTCGGCCATAATGAGCCTAACATTATTTGAATGTCAATTGATCTTGTTTTGCGTTCTAATTTCGGTTTTGCTCCGATTTTCGATTTGGGTTCTATTAGCTTTGAAGTGATAAAGCCTAATGCTTTTTTAGAATGAGCAAAATAAAAAAAATTTGAATAGGGCATTTAATTAGCCTAAAATTATCCTTTAATTTTCCAATTGATTTTAAATCATTTTTGGATATGGGTTCTGCTAACTATTTCTAAAGATAGCAGAACCCGCATTTTATGGAAGGGATAGAACCAAAAGTTTTTAAATAGAGCATTATTACTTAGCTTATTATTAGCGTAATTATCCATACGATCTTGTAATGTTCTGCTGTGATGTATGGGTTCTGCTAGCTTAAGGGACGGAAAATTGACCGAGTTAGGAATTTGTTCGAATCCGTGATTTTGATTTTCGTGACTTCCAACGGAAAGTCATCTATGGTGTTAAGTAAAACAATACAACATTCTATATAACATTTTCATCGCTTGATTCGAACAGACTACATTCTTCTGCACAACAATATTATTCCACAAAGTCAACGAAACTTCATTAAAATCCGTAATGTACTTTATTTTGTATGTATTCGAATATAAAAATGGTATGCAGACACTAAAATTATGGCACAATCGTTTCCAATAAAAATTAAAGCAACAGACAACAAAACTAATGCGGAAAAAATGTTTTAAGACAAACTCAACTGAAGGTTACAAAAAATTCAATAAAAACATCATCCATTTATTCTCATACAACACGCAACATTACGTTTAACAGAGCAGACAACAGTCTATAAAATAAAGAAAATGCCCCGAGAAAAATTAATTTACAATTTCATTTCGCGTTCTTATTTTTATTGGACCAAAAACAACAACCCAAAGAAAATTCCTCCGGAAAATAAAAAAAAATAAATAAAATTCAGTTGTTTTTATTTAATTTTAATGAATTCCTTATTTTCTAAGTAATGATGTACAAAAAAAATGCCAACAAGATAAACATGAATTAGTTCCAGCATAGGCATGCGTGGTGTTAAACTGTGTCTGCCTTCACGCGGAACCTAAATCAATAAAAGTGTTAATCACATACACCGTGTAATACATACACAATTATGAAATAAGGTCACCAGGGAGCACCGGTAAACCATTAGGCCAACATAATAAAATTATGTTTATTACGATCCTTTTGGGTGATAATAATCGGCCCAACATATGTTGTTACGGTGTATAATTGTACATATATAATACTAAAGAGCAATCTTGAACCGAACACCCGAAAGACGTCAGATTTTTATTTTTGTCCTACTATACAATACAGAAGTGTAGTGAGGTACGGTGACATAAATAAATTTATAATTTTTATTTTATATAAACAAAATCGTATATATCCTTAAAGGAGGATAATAAAAATATACAATAAAGTATGAAAAACAATCAGAGCTGCTGGTGTGGTGAGTATGGTGCGGAAGTGATGGGACGGATAAAAAACTAAAAAAAAAATAATGAATAATAATAAAATATCCCCGCGAGCCCCTAGAGAATTTAGCCTTTTTTATTCCTCTTTTATTTTTTAGTGTTTATCTTTCTATCAATGGCGGTGTTTCGTACACCATATAGTTATGCGGCCGTTACTTACAGACAATGATCAAAATTTTATAGTGGAAATGCCAAGTATCTGTCTACCATTTAGTTAATCAGCAATAGTATACTTCCAGTCTTAGCATAAAGTCATCATCAAGTATAACTATAATCAATTTTAGCAGCAACGTTAATTTTGTATTAACATAACTCTAATCATGATTGTGCTAATTCAAGTGATAACTAAATAGAAATTTTGATAAATTTGCATACTCGTAGCCGCCGTTCTAAATGAACCGTTATTTTACAATAACATAATTTAATTTGCTCGGAATTGTGTTAGTTCAAACATTAATAACTGTTAACTGTGATGTTTTTACGTAATTTGTGACAATTCAAACAATCGGCGATAAATTGTGCATAGCTGTTTACTTACATTAAATTGTAATGTCTTGCAGCTCGAGCAAAAAAAATGTCCGCTACATTTACGGACATTGTTTCATGTAATCTATGTGACTGCCAATTTTGTTACGATTGTTGGGCTTGACCGTGGTGCAATTAACTCTATTAAAAAGCACACCAGCATTTGCTTTTTTGGCAAATGCTGCATATCCTTGATCACGTGATAGTGGACAAAGGCGCTGGCAATTTGGACTCAAGGAAAATTGAATCGGAGGTGACTGAAAACCGTAAATTAATCAACGCATTGACAAATAAACTTGCTGATGACAACATCTGCCAAAATGGTCAAGCCTAGCTCCAACATCCATGATGTATCGACGCCGCCGTAAGTTATTGTAGGGTCGGGATCTCCCATAAACTCAATCAAAACTGTCTCAGATCAATCCGTCTCAACCAATCAGATCGTAAGCTACTTCTGCGATAAACATCAAAATTGTTCTCCATGAGATGTAAATTGTAGGCTATTATTACCCAAAGCCCGCATTTTGGGCAGTTCACTAACGTTCGTTTCATTTTGGTTTGTCAAATTGGTTTCAAGGAGGCTGATTTGACCTGCCTAACAATTCTGATGTTTGGCCTGCTAGTGTTATAATCCGCCCATTTACAAATTATTCCCGCACTTCAAAAACCCGGACTGTGGCCATGTTTCAACAGCCAAACTAACTACTGCTTTAACCAATCTATTTTATTTATCAACGACCATCACTTTATCTAATACCATCAACGCCTTCACTTCTATCTACTACCACAATGCCCCCAGTATCAGAGGTAAAACCGGAGATTTCCGCTTAGGCATACTTGACAATCATTTTGATGATATAATAATCTGCGAGACCTGGATTACGATCAATATGTTATCCGTAGAATAATTTCCTTCTGAGTATGTCGTTTATAGATAGGACAGATATGATTTTGACACCAGTAGTAGAGGCGGTGGTGTTTTAATTGCTGTAAAGAATACAGTCTCCACTGCTCCATTTGCGTTCGCATCAGACTAGCTTTATATTCATCCTCAACTGACGAGAAAGCATTGGCTATCATCGATTACTTAGCTTCCATATCAACAACGCGGCTTAACCACACTCGAGGGAAACACTCGAGGAGAATTCCTTGTTATTTGCTGACGATGTCTTGCAAGCCGATGTTGCTCCGTGCCTGGATTTCACTGGACGTAAGAGCTTTTATCACACACCAATTATGATAAATATTTTTTATACTAAATGTACAACTAATTATTTTTCTAAGGATTTTCATTTTCCTTAAATGAATTTGTCAGCACTGCCAATTGCGACTTTTTACAGCGCGGAGCGGATTTAAATGCTGCGGTGCACAGATCCAATGAACTTCTCAGCAGTGGTGTCGAGAGACACGTTCCGCGGGTTATCCATAATAATAAATTCAGCTTTCATGAGCCATGGTATGATACCGAGTTGATGCCGCTCGAGAAGCTCTTGTTTTGGAAAGTTTGTATCAAGATAAATTGACTTGGTGTCAATGGTATTCTAATCTCGGTCAGTGAAATCATCTTCGATTTCACTATGTTCTGATTCGCTGTTAAATACAAATAAAATACAAAATATAGTTGGTGTTGAAATATTGAAGTTTTGAAGTTCAAAAAAGAAATGAAAAGATGGGGAACCATTCGCAGTTTATTTTATAAAATATTTTGGGAATTATAAAAAATATTCGCATATTCGCTTATAAATATTCGAATAAAGAATAATTAGATTTACTCCAAATTAATCAGATATTCGAATAAGCGATTATTCGGATTTGAATGCTCTAGCCAGGATGCTTCCCTTCTTTAGTTTCTACCACCTCCAGGCGATCTGCAGAGAACAGGACAAAAAAATTAGCACAGCAACTATGCAGTGAAAATTTTATTTTAATTAGAACTGCTGATCGAAACCGCGATATTTTCTTTGCATAGATCTCGAATCTGATCAGGAACACAGTGAGTAATATCGGAACAGAAGCGAACCGGAATATTCTTTCAATAACCTTAGCACGGTCTAAATCTGAACACCAAATTCGATCTTGCTTAAAAATTACGACACCGAAAATAGATTCATATGGATCACAGCTACTTTAATCAGCCGATTAACTATTCTCGCGCAAAAATTATCACGATCACTAATTCATTACGTTCAGCCTACAAAGAGGAAAACGACAAAAATATAGCATACCTGGCCGAGTGACAGAATTGTATTTAAATAAACTGCATGAAGAACTTGGCTCCACAGACATATTGTTGTATAGCCACAATGTACATTACTGATACGTCGAGCATGTGATGTATTTATGCTCAGGTAAAGGGTCGCACCACGGAAAAATGTATTATCTCCTAATGTACAATGAAATATAAAATCTAAGAATTCGCTGCATAAGCCTAAATCTGATGTCCTCGAATGGGACAGACAGATAGACATGCGGTGTAAAACGAACAAGAATGATAGAAACTTTATTTATATTCTAGAATAGTTCTGATGAAAATAGACCTTAAGTGCGAAGTTGAACCGGAAACCCTAGAGGTAAGGATACCGAATCGTAATATGCAAACCAACGGAGAAAAGAGCCATGTTGCATATTATTGTGGCTTGCCCCAGTGGCTAGCAATATCCCAATAAATACATTAATTTCAATTTCAGTAAACTCCTTCCATACCTTTTTATTCTTGGTTAGATTCTTAGTGTTCCATTGATTTATTGAATCATTAACATACCGATTTGATTCCTTTAGTATGATAAACACGATGTTAGGTGTTAGAAAAGCAGTAGAAGCAGTTGTAGAAGCCATTTCATCATCCTCGCTGTCAAACGTCTCCTGAAGCTCGAATTCCTGGTCTATTTCCATGTCTGAAGCGTCATCTTCATTTGGTACATAATCGACATCTTCGTCGCTATCATCGTCGCGAGCAAAAAAATCAATGTCTTCTTCTTCCTCTGTTGTTCGTTCTCGTTCAAGATCGTTAGCCAAGGCGACTGCAACCCGCTCATTAAACGTAGGATCAAAACGAGAATATGTTTGGTAAACTTTGTCCACCTCGTTCATTCCTTCTCCAAACTCTTCCATTTTTATTGAAACAAATATGTCGGCCGCTTTTTTTTTGAATAATCACTAAACAATAAAACTTACCGAGACAAAATATAATATCAAGCATACCAAAAATTCAGAGAAAAATACGTTTACACACTGTTTTCAGCTCAACATTCGAAGAGACTATGTCACTGCACGTGTTAAAATACACAACACAAATATCGAAAACGAATAAATAACGGGAACACTAGAGAGATAATTAGGCAGCGAGATTTTCTGTTCTCACAGAATCAGTTATTTATTTTCAGTATTTATTTTGTATGGGGCTGGCTGGACCCTTGTGTATCGAATATGACTAGAATTTTAAGTTGTTCTAAAACTCCTCCCCACTCCCATAATTTTATTGGTTTTTTCATAAATGTGCTCAAAACAAGTAGCTTGACGAAATCATGAAAAATGTTGAAGATAGAAAAATTATAAATATAAGAATAAGCCAAACAAACACAAAAATGGTCTGGCCAGACCCTGCTGACACCAAAAGGGTTAAACGAGTGACCGAGACGATAAAGCACCAATAAAAGCTCAACACACAATATTTCAATATCGAACACTTTAAGTTCACTACTGGCCGTCACACAATAAGCTTGCTTGTAGAAAGTGCAAAAAGCTGCGATATTGCCAATATATAGCAGTCGCATTTTGAAGTTTATGTTCAAGACATGAAAATTCCAACATAATTTAGAATCCGAAATGACACCCAGATGCTTAAAGAATGGGATTTAGTGATCATGCTCGAGAGTGATAATGGCTTTATTGGCCACTCTGATTCATGTGTTTGATTAACACATCCAGATCAGGTTTAGATGGAGTTATGCAAAGATTCTTACTGTTGCACCAAGCCTCGATAATATGGAGAGCTTGTTCCATCAGGTCAGATATGATATTCAGATGATTCGCTAAGATAGTTATAATTAGGTCATCAGTATAGCTTTAAGCTCAAACCTCTTAACAAACGAAATCCGAGACACGAATTGATAATTATAGCAAAATATGTGCTACCAAATGCTCACGCTATATCCAGGAAGGTGCTCGAGAAAGAAACTCTTTGTTATTCGGGGATCTTTGAATCGAGCAAACATGAGTAAACAGCTCATGTGGCTTCGTTTCACAGGATTAGCCAACTCTGGATGGAAACTGCATGTTACTGAGGAGAGGAATAAACTAGAATAGTCCTAAAGACCATATTAGCGTTTCTTTCTAACGATTACGAAAAGTTCGAGAGATAGACTTTTTGTGCGAAAACTCTTAGGGTTAGTTAAATCCGAACTGTCAATGTTAGATATTAAAACGACCCGACTACTTCTTCACAAACTATTAATGAAACTAAAGGATTCGCAAGCTTGAAAGAAAGGTTTTTAATT